>VYXD01001803.1:1527853-1605017 GCA_013397195.1 Hylia prasina | reverse complement strand
CCCGGAGGGGCAGCGGGGCAGAGGCGGGAGGTGAGGTCGCTTCGCGGGGTCATGGGCAGCTCTGTGCCGTGTCATGTGCAGGCTCCCCGCGGAGAAGTCGGCGAGTCTCTTGTTGGCGTCTGTAGCCTACGTCCTTCCCCTTGCACACCCTGCGGCTGCACTTGGCGGGATCCAGCCCGGGGCTGGTGCCGCCGGGCTGCGGGGAGAAGTTGGTTGACCTGGGAACCGCAGGTAGCATCAGTCAGTGGGATGTGATGAGGAGGTCTGGGTTGGATCCTGCCTGTGACTTCAGGCAGAAAGTTCGGTGCTCTGATGAAGTCTGTGAGAAGCCATATGTTCCGATGGTGATGCCAGTGCCCGGGCTTGGCTTGTGCTTAGGTCGTGTCTGTTTGCCCACGTTACAGGCAGGGATGAGAACGCTCCTTCCTTCTGTAAACTGCCTTCACAGCTTTAGGAGGGCAAGTGTCTGTAGTGAGGAGCTCTCTATTCATCTGCCGTGTGGCTGTGACTGAAATGATAGCTGGTGTCACGTAGGAGAGGCTTTCAGCTGGGCCAAAGACCTTGGAGTGGGTTTATAGAGGAATACACCGTCCACGTGGAGCAAAGATTGTCTTCTGGATTATTATTTTTCTTACATTTTTGAAATTTCCATGTTGTGTAATATGCTGTACTCTAAGTGGCCATCCAAGGCGGTGATGACAGTAGCATAGATAACTTTTATTGCAGCTCTTTTTGTTGTAAGTTGAGGTTGTCTCTTATTTACATTATTTTAGTAACTATTTTAGCATAACTAAATGCTAATTGAAATGGAGTTCTTGACGAAGCACTTAATAGAGTTGAATGGGGGTTTTTGTGATGCTTGGCAGAGAGATTGGTTGTTGCTGTTTCATAAAGTTCTTACCATATTGTGTTCAGAGTTTGGCTTGTGCGAGGAAAGATAAGCTAGCCAATAGTTCTTGGAGTCACGTTACCTAAGGCTGTTCTCTCATTCTGCAGCCATGGCAAGGTAAAACGTCTAAGGAACAAAACAAGCTGTCCCAGGTGGTCTTCTAATTGTTGAACTAATTAAAGTACAACAACCTGATAACACTAATAAGGTTGTTTATATGAATAGATTGCTTATTATTATATGCAGTTTTTCAGGTTTTTTCCTTATTATTAAAGTGCTGACTGGTTTTTTTTTCTAGATTTCATAAGGAGAAATTGATGCAGGTTGGACATTGACCTTTTCTTCTGAAAGGTTGATTTATCTTGGAGAAGATAAGTTAAAAGTTTCACTTCTCCAGTATAGCACTGATACCTTTTTAAGAACTAAACTAGGTTTGACAATACCTGGAAGTACTTTGACAAGCATATTAGAAATGTAGCAAAAATAGTAGCTACATCATGTCAGATGACTTCTTGAACACAAATTATAGTAGGCTAATGCTTTTATAGTTCATTGTAGAATTCAAAGTAATTAACAGATGAAACCATGATATTTATCCATTGTAGTAAAAGTGTGATAACTTACAGTACAGTTTGACTTTGTATTTGTGGACTAAGTTAACTAGTGTAGTTCAATTAAAAAAAGGCAAAGTACCAATTGTGTGATTAACAAAGTAGGTCTTGCAATATGTAGTTTTAACCATGTAGTACGCTGTTCTTATTTTGATGTCCCCAGTTTGAAAAAACAAATTCATTGAAGATCCAGACATTGACAAAAATGAAACAATTTTCTGCATGTTCTTGGAGTGTTCTATCATAAGTGAGAACACTGAAGCCTGCACTTAGACTAATTAGAAAAACCTTTGACTGGGGTACTTGAAATGTTGCTGTTGCATCACTGTGCTGTGAGCTGACTCCACTGCTGTGCAGTGTTAGTGTTTCGTATATGCTGTTAAAGTATTTTATAATTTGTGGTTTGGTACAGATACAGCTTAGTTTAATTTTAGAGCATGCTTTCTAAGGAAACATTGATTTTGCTGTTTTACGTATACAGGGAGCTAATTGTTCCAGTTCTGAAAAAGTTGTGAGGAAAAAAAAAGGAAAAATTGGCTTGCTCTGGTACTCTGAATTATTTTTTTTTCTTCATAATTTCCTAGATCAGTTCTAGGTTTTGAGGAGGAGTCATTTCTGAAACTTCATTGCTCTAGGTAAACTGTACTGTGTTTTCAAAGATGTTCTTGAATTGAGGTCTTAAATTGAGTTAAATAAAAAGGCTGCAGCTTTTTATTTTTCCATGAGGATTTTTCACTGACTGTAGCTATTGCATTTATCTGGGACATTTTTGCCCTGAAAAAGCATTTTCCATTTTGCATAGATGGTAAAATTATTTTTGTAAGCAGTGGATAGCATTATGAGTTGGTCATCAAACTAGTTTCCTACTCTTTATTTTCTCAATCCAAAAACCTCTTTCTTGTATCATCCTTTTTATACAGTTCAGTAATAGACGAGCACAATGTTGAGTTATCTTTTTGCCTTTTTATATTATAATGAAATGTTATGCTGTTTCCTTTGTAGTATGGTGTTACTTGTAAGGGCTGCACCTTTACAGATTTCTGCCTGTGTGCAATCAATAAGAAAATTTGAAAATTTAAACGAAGTTATTTTAGACTGAAGTGCATGGGGGTTTTATTTCTGTATGTATCATTAGTAACAAGTTTTTCCTTCTGACTTTGAAGTTGGCAGTCATGTGGGCTGTGAAAAACCTGTAATTACACATTGGCTCTTTGACAGTTGTTTGCCCAGGTTTGAAGTTGGATAACATTAACAAGGCAAGCATAACAGCAGGAAAATTTTTTTGTTAAAGTAACTTTCCTTAAATTAATTTTACTTCATTGCCATATCTGTTCTGCAGAATTGTGACAGCCTATTTAGTGCCTCAGGAAAAGTAGGATCTACATAAGGTGGATTTTCCACTTAAGTGCTTTATTGCCATGTCCTCAACTCTTTATTCTCACAGATAGTTGGGGGAAATCCATTTTCCTGGCCTCCTTTATGCTTCGTAAAGGAGTAGAAGCTTACAATTTGGTTTCTAGTGGCTCTTTTACATCTAGCTTGGTTATATAAGGGTATCTGTTCTGTAAAGTACGGGAGTGATTTATCATGCATAAAACAGATTAGATGTTTTCATAATCTCATCTGTGTGAAATCTGTGGAGGGAAAAAAAGGCACAAAATATTTTTTGTCTCCTTTTTCACATACCATTTTAATAGTTAGAAGTTCTTCTAATCCCATGCAAGATACAAGATGTGTGGGCATTTCTATTTTAAAGAGTTTCTGGTCCATAATGGATGTCAATGAATTTCCTGTCTGGCTGAAGAACAGAAACAGTAAGCACCAGTGTTTGGTTCCATTCCCTTATAAACATATCTGAAGCCTTCAGACATGTTTGTAGTAGTTTAAGAAGCTGTGCCTAAGAGAGTTAGTTTAGAGGTATTGAAATTTATTGTATAACTGTTCATAGAATCACACTTTCAGTGTCACAATTTGCAATAAGACACTGCCCGGGTCTCAGCAAGAATGTTGCCATAGCCTAGTCTGCAGTGGTAGTTGGAGCTGTCCTCTGCTACGTGCACAGTCCTGCCTTCCTTCCCTTTGTGTGTTGGCAGTAGAACTTCTGCACTTGTAGCATGTGCTGCTTTTCACAGAGGTGATCATAACCTAGTGCAATAACAGTACAGCTTGCTGTCCTGGCACAAGAAGAAGGATGAGACCTGGAAAAGTCATACTCAGTTTCATGATAGATTCACAGCATTGCAATATAGATCTTTGTGCCTGGTTTTCCTTGTATTTATTTGTTGAAATTTTTTTGTGAAATTGCAGGCTTCTTGGGCACAGAACAGAAGAACCTACACTCTTTTTCCCCATGCCTCTGAGGAAACTAGATGGAGTGTTTTCACACTTTGAGAAAAAATAGGAAAATAACATGACAGTGTGTGATTGTAGGGGGTTTTTTTTAGGCAATTCGACTCGTGAGCATTTGGTAGGAGAACAGTTGAAATGCAACTTTGCTAATATACCAGGTGTTTGTAATTGGAAAAATCTTGTTACTCATTCTTCAGAAAGTGTCAACAAATTTCAGGGGTGAAATTTTTAATCTTGCTAACATTGATTTAGCAATGCATTTGGAGATGAGCTTAAGCTCCAAGTGCTTATGAGGTTATGAGATATGTTACAGAGTATTTTGTGATGAGCAATATTTACTATGGAACTGCTTTTCACCAGTATTTCTTTCAATTACCATCTTTTTCCCATTAAAGGATTTTTCTGCAGCTAATATTCTATTTCTGTATTAAATATAAATGTTTGTGTATTTTTTCAATAGCTCACAGGAGTCCTAGATGATTGTTTATGTGACATAGAAAGCATCGATGACTTCAATACTTTCAAGATCTTTCCCAAAATACAGAAATTGCAAGAACGTGATTACTTCAGATATTACAAGGTACACCTAAAATGTTTTTTTTTTCCCTGAATAATTTAAATAAAATGCACAAAATATAGGAAGGATTGCATATCAAGTCAACTTGCCTATTAGTTAGTTAAGCTGCCTATTAGAAGCCCATAGCTCTTTAATTTGGTTGAAGCAGGTGTTCAGTCCCTGACAGTTATGTTGGTAATAAGTCTTGTTTGCTATATTCATCCTGGAGTCAGTGACAGTAAATCATGACTGCTTTTATTCAATTGATAAGTGGTAATTTTAAAGATAGTGCCTTTGTACTGCTGCATCTGGAAAAGGATCATATTTTAGCAATTTTATGACAGCATGCAGTGCTCGTCTTCTAAGACGTGTGTAATTTGAAATGGAAATATTGCCATGATTTACATTTCTAATAAGTTGCTGTTTTATTTCTGACTTTAGTGTTTGCTATCTAGAGAACTGTTATTCCTTTGAAAAATAGGTAAAACTGTTCCTTTTTCAAGTAGTATGTAATACCACTTTTTATTACTTGAAGCATTTTTTCTCTATATTACTATCTGATGTGCAAATGAAGATTTGAAGCCTAATACTTCTGTTTTCAGATACGCTTAACTTGCAAGTGAAGTTGCATTTTGACTGTGCTGATCAGGTGGCTGCCTGCAACTGGAAAAAAATGCTCATACCTCCTCTAGGGCAGGCAGCATATCCTGTCCCTTTGCTACTTTTACCTCTAAGTTATGCCAGTGCATCTCTTTAACCTGGTAGATATTTAGGTTGGGTGTTTTGGTTTGTCATTTGGTAGGGGGTTTTGTTGGTAAGGTCTTGTTGATTTTGTTGGGCTTTTTTTTGTTGTTGTTTTGGGTTTTTTTCTCCTCAGGCTGTAATAAGTCATCCAGCTGATCTGGAATGGGAAAAATATTAAACTCACGCAAGAAGTGGTTATGAGTGTGCAGAAGGAGAAGAAACCACTAGACTCTTCCCTTTTTAGCCTGAGCAAGCAGTAATGTGTAACTGCACCTTGAATCTCCTGCTACATGATATAGTTCTAAATTCGCTTTTCAGGAGAAACAGGATATGTGCAACCACAGTAGTAATACATCACGTAGTAGTGGTGGTAATGGGATTCTCCAGAGGCAGCAGAAAGATACAAAACAAAGAAGATGAGGAGCAGCAGGTATATGACACTTCATACAACAGTAATTCCATCTGGTAAATTTAGAGCTAATGTTCATTTCAACAGCAGTTGTGCAGATCATACTCTAAAGGTGTGTTGCAATCCTGCCTCATCTTTTATACTGATCTTCCTAATAGATGGGCAGTTCCAAGGGCCTGTGTGCAGTCCACCCAGCACCACACTTCACTTAGTACTTCAGTGTTGGCAGGGAAGAGCTTGTGTTGAACAAGCAAACTAAGTCAGTCAGAATGTTCTTCACTTTTCCTGTTTCAATAAGCAACAGCTTTTTTGATATCCCTGTGCAGAGTGGTGGAAGTGCTTTTCAGCACATAAATGGATGTGGAAATTATGAAGGTAGTTGTTGTAGTTTAGGAATGGTACTCCTCACCAAACCACACACCATTCATTCTCCTTCCCCTGTTTTCTTCTCCCTCTCCATCCTGTGTCAGGATGGAGATGGGAATTGGAGGCACAAAAGGTAAAGATCATGGGTTGAGATAAGAACAGTTTTCTGGAAACAGCAATGAGATAAGAAAATGAACAGTAACAGCAACAGTACTAATGACAGAGGGCATAAGAAAACAGGTGATTCACACAGAGAGGAAAAAAATAATAGACAATATCAGATTACTCCCTCTGCCACATTTTCTTGACTGGAAAGAACCCCTTCTCTGTGGAAGAAAGTCCTTTTCCCCTGTTCCTGGCAATGATGTGTGGTGGTATAGAAGATGTCAAACCTTAATGTACAATACTGAATGGATGAGGTACTTTTTATTTAAAGGCCAGAGAAAACCTTGCAGAGGTTGTGCTAGGTGGTTTCTAAATAGTAGAACACTTCCCAATAAAAGAAATAAAGAAATAAACATTTGTGTCTCTGGTTTTATACATCAAAACACAAACTGGAAACCTCATGATCAAGAATCTGTCTTTTAATTTATGAAAGGACTGAATAATACTCTGAGCGATAATAATGAAATCCAATACCTCATACCCTGAAGAAGATTGGATGTTCTATGTAGACAGTACATGATTGGTTTGATAAAAGTACATGTGCTATACAACCTCAGTTTGTGTGTGTACTGGCTTTTGGTGCTCTTCAGTCATTCTGGGACTAGTACATCTTGATTTGCATGTGTTCTTTCTGAATTAATCTGCAGCTTAGGCAGCAGTATTCTTTTATTTACAGCATTCCTCTATGTAAAAACAGTGGCTGCCTAGATACTTATATCTTCCTCAGTGTGTAAGCATTTTTTGTTGTGAGAGTTTACTTTGAAGCAGGTTGTAATTTAACCATGTTAGATGGTCCTTTTTGGTAGAAATTGGTGGGAGGCAAAAGTTTTATATAATAGGTCTTACTGTGAAGGTGATGTAGAATGTAAAACTATTTTGTTCTTTATTTAAAAAGATATGAGTGAACAAGTACAAAAAATCATTTTGCATTATTTGTTTCTAGGAATAGTGTTTGTGCATTGAATAGAGGAAATGGGGGGAAGCAACTTAAAATCTCTGCTTTTATTGTCTCGGTGCTAACAAGGTTTGAGGTGTAATGAGAAGACATTTGTCATCACTTCTAAGCAGAAACCATACCATCTGCTAAATGTCTTAGCAGGGGTTTTTTGACTGAGGAATATCTTTAACATTTTAAAATAATAATCTGTTTTTAGTTTGATTTCAAAATTCAAAATCATTCAAGCACTTATTTGAATTAGTAAATTTCAATTTAGTAGTGAGAGATTTAATTTTTGCTTTAATATACTACGTGTTTGTGTTCATTCACTGGAGACAATTATCATTAACAATTTTACTGCACAAAGCTTCATCTTATGTAGTTAGAGAGACTATTTAAAAGAAACCAAATGACAGACCAAACTCCCCCAAAACCCCCTACACTTAAAGTGCTTTATATAACACTTGTTTTCCTTGTATCCTCTCCTTTAATTTAAAGGATTTCCTGATACTGGGAGCTTTCTGCAGTTGCCTTATTTAAGTGTGGATTGTAAACTTCTGGTTTTATATGTTTAGGTCAACCTGAAGAGACCATGCCCATTTTGGGCTGACGATGGCCATTGCTCTATCAAAGATTGTCATGTAGAGCCTTGTCCTGAGGTATGGATCAAATAATATATAATAGAAAGAGGGGGTTTGGTTAAAAATTTGCCACTTTGCGGTGGCTAGTACTATAGTAACTATACTTACTAGTGAGAACTTAAATTTAAGTAAAAGCGACGAATTTCTTTTCCATTCTAAAAGTAGAAATACAGCCAAAGTATTTCATGAACAAAGCAGATAGATTCAAGAATAAGCTCTAATTCTCTTCTAAGCTGTAGCACTGTTTTGCATATAACAGGTTGAGAAGGTAAAGGAGCAAGTTAATTTTTCAAAAAACAAATTTGCTTTGACCTCTATAGGAATGATACCTAATTTGTAGATTTTAATCAAGCATAAACATTTCTATGAGCAATGTAAAAGTTTGATTTATTTTTTGTTTTTAGAGCAAAATACCTGTTGGAATTAAGGCTGGGAGCTCTAATAAAGTAAGTAGTCCTTTATTTTCAAAGTTGTTTCTGATTTTTTTAAAAAATCTTAGCTTTATAAGAGCTATGTGACTTTTTAGTACAAACCTTCAGTGTTTGCATACTGATGAAATAATTAAGATAACTGATCAATTCCTGTATGTGGCTTTCCCTTTTTACCTTTATGTGTAGTAGTGTTTCTGACATAGCTGGTACTGTTGTGTCATTTCTGAGTCTGTGGTTGCTGGAGAGCTGGTGTGGACTGAATCAATGAATGACAAAGGACAGCAGTGTATGGCCACAGAATGCCTGATGCAAAATTGTTGCTTTGTTTCTGAGTACAGGCCACCTTTTAAAAAGCTATAGGCTAAGATGCACAGGGGCAGTAGCAGCGCAGTCTTTTTTAACAATCATAATATTAAAAGAAGCCAAATGATTGCATAGGGTTCTGCTGTGCCTTATTTTCAAGAGGTCGTTAGTCTGGAGATTATTTGATCATTAGTCTAAAGAGAGTTTAGGCCAAAGTGGCCAGTGTAAACATAAGCAGACAGTCTGTGCTGTTGGCTTTTGCTTTCATCTCTCCAAGCCATCCTTCCTGGATCACCAAGTGATCCCAGCAAAGCCAAAAATGTCAAGAGGCTATGTATGCCCAGGAAAAGAAGTCAGAGCAGAAAGACTACCCACACATCCCAAACACAATGCCCAAGAATGAGGATTTTAACAGCTGATGGGATAACGGTGCCCAAATGCGTGATCTTCCCATTGAGTGCCTTGACTGTGTTGTAGGCACTTACCTCTTGATGAAGTGTTGTATCTCCATCTTCCCCAGTGCTTTCTACCTCACTGGGCAGACTCAGTGTGGTTTACCATATCATAAAGGACTTATGAAAAGGACTGTTGGCATTAGATTTAGATCTCATGCCAAAAAACATTATCAGAGATAGCTGAGATGAATAATACTTCATTGTGAGTTGATGACTTGTGTGCTGCTGTCTGGAACAGAGCAGGCAAGTCTGTCCAAGCTTTAGCTCAAGAAGAAGTCTTGTTTCTTTTATACATACATTGTTAACTCACTCTGAAGTAAAGACTGCCTCTTCATTTTGAGGCTCCTGGTAGTTAGAGAAGAAAAATCTTCCTCACTGACATGACCCAAATGTCAGTGGTTTGCCATTCCAGGACAAGCAGCAGTAGCTGTTCTGAAAAGCTGACACTATCTCTGGGCAGCAGGTCTTGTGTTTTAGCTGAATTAACTGTTGCCAGTCCGCTTTTTCATTGACTCTTTTATCTTCCAAGCTTGATTGTAGAGAAAATGACTCCTGGAATACCATAATGCCTCTTAAAGAGAGGGACTGTAAGACTTTAAAGACTGTTTCAGAAAGGATTCTTGCAGCAGGCATTTGCGCTTCCTGATTGATTAATTTTGAAAGCCATAAATAAGTTGTTAAATAGTAACCAAAGAGTATGCTGTTCTTTAGATACTTCACATGAGCATATCAAATTGGATTTAGGAAATGAAAAAACAGATGCCTTTTGCTTTCACCGCAGTAAAGAAAGTGGGATAGATTCTTTGGGAAGCTGTCATTTGCTGTATATTTAATACAGTGGTTTCCTTTGAGTTGCCTTGGAGGTTGTTGAAACCAGCTACAGAAAGTTAGACAATCTGCAGTAGAAGAAACTAATATGTGCACTTGTCTGTTAGAGAAGCAAATATTTCTGTGTGGAAATTGTCATCAGAATGGACCTAAATCTTACCTATGCCATTTTCTTACTTCTTATGGTTCAGTTAAATGATCTTTTGTAGAGCCAATTAAATATTTGACAATCTCATTTAATATCCCTTTTAAGGAAATACCAAATTCATTTGGTATGAATGTTTTGTTTCAAGGACTGTGCAAGTACAGAGCTATTAGCTTGTGCTAATTTCCCGTTTGGGGAAGTTTGCACCTTATGGCTTATCTGCAAAGTACTGGGCTTAAAAAAAGGGGTGTTTTTTTCCCCAAGGACATACGTGTCCAGTTTCTCTCTTTCATCCTGATAGTGTTGGTCTTGGAAAGCTGAAAATAACCAAAGGCATCTTTTTAATAATGAGAGTTATAACCTCTTGAATAGATACACTCATGGTAGAATCCTGGGGAGAGGTTTTCTGTGGCTTCTGTCCAGTTTCCCATTGCCTTTCTCTCGTAATGTAGAGTAGCTTGTAAGCTTCTAGCTTTATTTAGGTTTTTGTGAGGATTTTTTTTTTGTTTGCTGAGCAATGAAGAAAACAGTTCTTTGGAACACTCATCTAGCTGCAAAGACCAAGGTTACACTTGTACAGCTTCCCCATAGGAGTGCAGTTAGCAATAGAGGATGTCTTTTAATTCTTGACACCACCGTAAGACTTTTGAAATAGTGCTGTAGAGGAACACAGTAATTTCCTTTTATATAGTTCTGTTGCATTTGAGTGATGAATGCAAATTTTGTGGCTAGACATTAAAGTTGTATTAATCTTTGAAGCAAGGGACAGGATACAGTAACTCTAGGTTACAACATTCAACTTTGTAATTTAATTTACTTCCTGCCCTTCTCTTTTCCGTTTTTTTGGGGTTTTTTTCCCCCCCTAGTAACTGGCCTTAGGAGATCCTGGTTGGCAACAACAGATATTTTGTTCTGATCTTTTCGGGGTCACAGAACATTGATCCAACAACTGTTGCTATTAAACACTGGAGTATAGGAAAGGCTGGAAACCTTTTGTTTTGAGACCTAAATATTTATTTTGTTAGAAACTGTAAATTCTAGAAACTAGAATTCTAATCTTGGCAGTAATTCACTTCAGGATATGGATTGGTTTGCAACACTAGACATGCAGAATGTTTACTTCAGCATCTCAGTATGTTATTTCATCAGCAGTATCTGTTTCAGTCTACGTTCAGGCCATTGCTTGCTCGCATTTTTCCATTTAACATCCATACAGTGCTAAAGAGTGAAGTCCCACGCCTGTCAAATCCAAGAAAATTGTGTGAGAAATTCTTTCTAGAGTAAATATTTATGAGCAAGGTCTCGAACAAGATTTAAATTATTTGGTTTTTCTAATCTCCTTCACTTCTTAGGTCTTCTGCTGTTTTTCCTTATGTTGGCTCAGGCAAATGCATTTTTTAAAAGCAAATAGTTTTGCTTACTCATCTGAACAGTTTTAATTAATACTTGCTTTTTTGAGTGATACATTTTGTTGTGGTACTTTGCCTGTCATCCTGACCACAGAACTGTCCTCAGAAATGCATTACTTGTTCTTTTAAAATTTATCATTTATTTGTTTTGTTCATTGACTTAAGGTTTAGTCTGAAAAAAATACACATACGACCCCCAACCAATCCAAAAACCCCCAAAAGTAGGAAATTGAGTTTATCTTTTAAGACAGCTCTGTTACTACTTTTTGTGTTCCAAAACTTAGAAGAACTTTTTGAGCTTTAAGCTGACAGACTTAAATTCCCTGCATGCATAACTGTATTATTATAGAATAGTGGAATTTAATCTTGAGTTCTTCAAATGATTTCCTTAGAAGTGTTCCAGAAGTATTTTAGTGGATTGCTTTTTAAAAAATACTTCAGAATCAAAGTTCAGCTTATGTATTTCAATATAAGTCTTTAAAATAAGCAAAATTTGAGTTCAGCTGAAAAAGCTTGTCTTCTAGACCTGTGTGTATCTGAAGCGAGCCAATGAATTGCATTAAAGGAAACATGAGGGGGAAATGGCCAAAACTAATAAATATACCTACTGAAATGCAATGAAATGAAACTTGGGCTATGATTATACTTGTAAAAAAAAAAAAAGTGTGTTTATAGGTATGATGGATGCTGTTTGTCTTTCAAGGTCCTTTTATGAGACTGTAAATAACTATCTGAAACATTCCATGTAGGGTGTTTCATAACAAAAGAACTCAATTTAAACAAAAGGCAAAACAAAATTTTGACATCTTTAGCTGAATTCCCTGTAGCAGTTAAATTCACAGAGTGAAATCAGCCTGATGAACTTAAGTGAAAAAAAAATTGAAGTAAGAAATGTTCCAGAACCATATACTGCTTCTAGCATAAGATTTCCCTAATACTAGGGATCTCACTGCTAAATTTAGAAATACCTTTCACAACACCTGTTCTTGAGGATTTCAGTAATTCATTTGCATATTAAATATGATTTTTTTTCCAGTATTCAAAAGCAGCAAATAATTCCAAAGAATTGGAAGACTGTGAGCAAGCTAACAAGCTGGGAGCAGTTAACAGTACCTTAAGGTATGCTGTGATTTACATCAACAGTACAAAAATAGAAAGAAAGGAACATTTTATTTTCTCTGTCTGATGTGCTGGTTTTTGTTCTTCGTTCTTTCCATAACCCATTAAAAAGTAAACGGGAAATGATACAAGAACATCTGAAGGCAAAGGTATTAAATGATAAATAGACTTTCTTTTTATTGAAAGTATGCTTTGATACTACTTAATAGAGGTATCTTACAGCATCAAGAGTCAGAAGAGAATTGCAAATAGAACCATCTTTTCTCTATTCTTTGTTCTCAACAACTGTGCTGGCTTAAGGGGTTTGGTCCTGCTTTGTCCCACAGTTGCACTGATGTGCCCATCTGTGATCATTCAGTGAACCAGATCAGGGAGTTGAGTTACTTTTGTTGTTGGCAAAGTTATTTTTAGCTTGGAGCAGTTCTCTGATCTTGGTTATTGCATGGTACTGGCAAGGTTGGGTGGCAGGAATTCTGCAGGATGGTATTGCCCCTGGGTACAAAAGTCTGTGAACAGCATCTAGAAGACATAGCCCTCTACTGGATTCCCCACTTTTGAAAAATAGAAATAGAAAAATCAATTCTTCACTGTTAATGGAGGGATATGGTGTCTTTGCCCACAGATTTCAGCAGTTGTTCCTGGTAAAGATGTTGAAATTCTTTCTTCTGCCATGAAAAAAAGTGACTGTTTCTGCCTTGTCTGTGGTGTTTTAGGGAAAATAAGAAACTATTCTGTTCCATTTCTATAAAGCAAAAGAATGTGAGACTGTAAATGGAGAGCTAGAGAAAATGCCTTTATGAGAGTAGGATAGATGATTAAAGTTGGGAGAGGGCAGGTAATGGATCCTGCAAGTGGAGGACAAGTTGGTGCTTTGCAAGAAACCCTCCATGTTCTCTACCTAGCGGTGCATTATCCTCTTGGTTTTGAGTTGTTTTCCTTTAAAAGTTGTATTTCTTGTGGTTATCAAATCTTGTCTGTTGGTAATTACCAGAGAATTTCCTCACCTAATGCCAAGTATAACGTCTCCTATTGTGATTTGGCAGAAGGTTAGAAATATATTTTGTTGTAGAATTGTCTCTGTAGAGTTGAGCTGGTGCTAATTTGATCAAATGGTTGTTTTTGTTATTTCAAGGTGCATCCCTGCACCCTGGAGCAGTGTTCTCAGTCCTTACTTTGCTTATATTTTGCTGTCAGTACTGTGGCATCAGTAGTTCTGTGCTGCACAGTCACAGAAGACAGGTTTTGGCACTGTTTGTATTTCATAGTGTGAGAACTTCAAACTACTTGTCTCTCTAGTACAGTGCACCTTTGAAAATGCTAGAGTGAGTGGAATACCATTATTATTAAAATGGCTTAGGACAAATCATAGACTACTTTCATAGACTACTTTAGCTTTGAAGAGGGATTTAGACATCTAGTCTCCCAGTAAAAAGTAAGGCACTAACAGTTGCAGCTTTCATTGTAAGTACAGGTTATGAAAACAGGGTGATTCCTCCCTCCCCCACTCTCGAAGTGACAGCTGCTAAAGTAATACTTTGAAATGTGTTAAAAATGTGTTCTATGAACATATTTTACCAAGCTCTTACTGAAGGAAGAGAAGCCACTGCAGTTTGTTTAAATAATGGTGAAATCTTTGTCTCAACATTAAGTTGACTTTTGAAAGTATTGCAGTTGATGCCTGCTTGAATCTCAGTGCAATTAACAAGGGGTAGCTCAGTATATTCTCAAGTTTCAGATATACTGACTCAGAACCCACTTTCAAGCTATATAGGGGTTGTGTTTCTTTTAGAAGCTCTTATTGACATTGTTTATTTAAAAGTTTAAAATATTTTTTTTTTCCCCTCAGTAACCAAAGTAAGGAGGCTTTCATTGACTGGGCAAGATATGATGATTCACAGGATCATTTTTGTGAACTTGATGGTAAAATGTTTAAGCTTTTTCAGAGTATTTGTTTCATTTGCTGTCTCATAAAAATGCAAAAGATAATGGTTTCTGTACAAATAACCATTTTTAAGAAGTTTTTATTTTGTCCCAAGTGACAGAAATGTGACATTTCATATGATACAAAGTGCAAATTTTTGCAGTTTTACAAGGTGTGTTTGGTAGCCTACACAGTGCACATTCACTGTTACCTCCTTTTAGTATATTGAACAGGATATATTTAGGTAAATAAAAAAGATGGTAAATGGGAGGGGGCTAACATTTTTTTTAAAAGCTTCTTGCAAAAAAGTTGCATCTAGCACAAATATGAGACAAGTGGCTTGCAGCTGGTTGTTTCTTACTACTAAGAAACATTATTGTTTCGTTGCTATTTTACTATGCTTTGGGCTGAGTTTGTTCCTCTTCCAGCCTTGCTGTTTTCAGATCATCTCTGCACCCTTACTTGTAAGGACTTTCTTATTGTTAAAACATTAGGATACTAGATTGGGTCTTTACTCCACGTATGTGAGTCTTTTATTTGCTTGTAACATTCAAAGCTCAAAGGAGTGTTCTTCAGATAAGTGTGAGAACTGCTGACTTCAGGATTGACTACTGAAGTCCTTTTTAATAAATACCTTAGAAAGCTTTCTATTCTAGGAATATTTAGGGCATAATGCTAGATGTTTTCATCTACCTTTAGGTTTATGTTTGGTGTCATCTGCAGAAGTAGCAGCTGCCGTGGACTTTGCAGCTGCAGTTCTCTTTCAGCACTTCTGCTGTGTCTGATCTGAATGTTTTCTATATGAGCTGTTTCTGTAACAGCTGATGAGCAGTACAGTAGATCTGAACTGTTACATGGATTATCTGCTATTGTCTTTACTATCTTCAAGTTGTCTACATGCATTTTTTAGTAATACTGAGCTGTGAAAGGTATAGTTGAGGAGTGTTTCTTTTAGAGGTAATACTAGCTTAAGTAGTTCCTGATTCTAACTCCATCTCTCCTTATAACATGCCCTGCTGAAGGAGGATGTTCCCAGCTGTGTTCTTCCAGTGTGGGTTTTTTTTTTTTTGCACTGGCTCTGGTGTGCATCTTTCTGCATGGTAAGCTGATTAGGCTTACCTAAATAGCGGGAAAGTAAGTTTCCATCTCCCTGCCACCTCCCACACTGTTGTGATGAACTGGCTTGTTGGGTGAATTTGTGATCTGGAGCAGGGAGAGTGAGAGAGAATAAGTACTGGGAGTCAGGGGAAGGAAGTAGAAACCCTTGCTCTCTTCTCCCGTCTTCCTGTTGGGCTTAATCATAAACTAGATAAGGGAATTGATCTAGCTGAAAAAACTAAGTAACCCAGGTCAGCTTTCCATCTTGCTGGAATGGCTGCACAGTGCACATAGACTCAGTTGTATGTGGATAACAAGAAGAAAAATGGACCCTTAAGTGATCAGGGAGTGTAGGAACTGCTTAGGTTAGCCACACTGTCAAATAAATAAATAAAGCTGTAATTTGACTTCCTCTCATCTGGTGCTCATTGTGTGTCTTTTATCAGTCTCCTTCCTTTGTTTTTGCTGCTGCTGCTGCTGAAGCAATGCTTAACTGCTCATGCAGAAGCATCTCTTCTTTTTTAGAGCAGCTTCACTCTCTGTTTCTGTGGCTTTTTTTGGTATCTCAGGAAGTGCTACGTGGCATTTCCTGGCTTATTCCTATGAATAAGTCTCTGGACTTTCAGCTTGTATTGTATGTGTGGTTTGTTTAAGCATGAGTTGGTCTTGACCTAGAATTTCAAAGAGGGGTGAATTCCTCCTGCTTTTTACTGGTGTAGCTTGAAACTATTTCTGTTTCTATGGTGTTTGTAAGCAGAGAGAGTCCTGTTTCACAATTTTCTTTGGATAAGTTACCTAAAATTTGTAGTGAACTTCCAAGATGAGGGTATAGCTTGTTGAAAGGCTGCTTAAGTAATATGCTTCTTGTTGTAACCAAGACATTTGTTCTGCAATATGCTGAAAGTTTTATTCAGTTAAGCAGTGTGATTCAGACTTTTCTACCAGTATACAAGGATATTGGGAGGAAAAATGGATTTAGCTAATAAATATACAGTATGTACCAACTACAAGATGTACTACTTTGATCTTGTCTTTATTAAGAACCTACTGTATGCAGTATACTCACTTCATAAAAGCAAATCCCCTCAACCAAATCCTGACAGATAAACCCTAAATTTGGAGGCCATTTAAAACAAAACACTGTTTATGTCTTAGCCTAGGGTCAGGGAATCCAGTACATGTCAGCTGTTTGTGGTAGACCTAAAGAAGCCACATAGATGATCATCAGACATTATAGAAATCAGAGACACTCAGGAGACTTTGGAATAGATTATATACTTTTGAGCTTTGTATTTAGCATGTATATTGCTGCATTTTTACATACATGGCACTTAAAATCCAACTAGAAGACAGAATAGTATTACATGAGACCTCTTGTTTATATTTAGTTCGGTGTGACTGGTTAAGTTAAATCTTTTTCAATTGATCAGTTAGCATATGTAACAAATTTTTTCCTATTTAGATGAGAGATCTCCAGATGCACAGTATGTGGATTTGCTGCTGAATCCAGAACGTTACACTGGGTACAAGGGACCTTCTGCCTGGAGAGTATGGAACAGCATTTATGAAGAAAACTGCTTCAAGTAATTGGGAGGGAGAGGAAGCCTATTTCTTATACTTGTACTTCAGTTTAACTAAAAACTGATCTTTGTGTTTTCTAACTTATTTTTTAGGCCTCGATCTGTCTATCGTCCTTTAAATCCACTGGCGCCTAGTAGGGGTGGGTCTTGCCTGTTTTATTTTCCAATGCATTTCTTTTAACATAGTGACTGTTGCAGTACAAGTCATACAGATCAAATCTTCAGTCTGTAGATGTGCTTTCTGCTTTTTTAATTTCCTCTGTAGAAGTAGCTGTACATTTTTTATATTTAGACTAAGGCTTGTGGTACTTGATTACATACATGCCTAATCTTATCCCTATTAATAGGCTTACTAATGTCAGGCAAGCTGATATGAAAACTAACTTGTACATCTCAAACTGTTTACTAAATGTCACACTAGTTTTCCAATTTGAATGCACTCTTGTGTTCTTGTTTCTATTTTCAAAAAGCATTTAATTTAGTGGCTTCAGTTCATACTTATCCTGGTGTAATGTATTTGTCCTTTTTTTGTCCATAGTGTGCAGTGTATTGCAAGTGTACAAATAATTGCATTATTTGAAAGATTGGACACTTAGGAATAGTCAATTATGTGCAAAAGTGTTTTAAAAAAAAGTATTCTAATAACTTGGGATTTGTTTTCAAATTTAAGCTGAAAGCTATAACCTGGTGTTTCAAATGAATCAGCTTTCCCCTCTCAGTGTGTCTCATTTCCCTTAAAAATGAACTATTAGCCAATAGATTCAGTTAAAAAAAATCACCATCCACTAGAAAATCAAGACATTTCTATATTTATAATTACTAAAAGCTGATATATTGCTTATACACACAAACAGAACTGTAAGAATGGTTTAATGCAGGGATCAGAATTTCAGGGAGGAACACTGGACTGATTGTTGAAAAATGCAGACTAAAGCTTATGACTTCCTAACTATCTTTCTGAAGCTAAAATACAGCTTTCAAGAATATGTGAACCTGCTGCTACTAAGATTTCAATTTCTTAGTGACTTCCATTATTACAATGTGTTAAGTCTCATGTGGTCTTGAGTAAAAAGAACAGAGGGAAGGAGAGTAGCCTGAGTTTTATAAATTAAATAAGGTTTCTTGCACTTTTTGGGTGTTTGTAGTAAAGTCTGTGTTTCATTATTACTTTGTTGTGGAAATTATTTTTTTAATGCTTATGCATTTCTTTTTTTTCCCCTCTAAGGAGGAGATGATGGTAAGTCATCTTATTTTCCTTTACCTGCAGAAATGAAGCATTAGGGAGTTTTGGATTTTGGATTTATTCACTTTACTGTTATTGAATTAGAGAGCAAGAAAGTTATGTTTCTGTTATTGAATTAGAGAACAGGAAAGTTACATTTTTATGCAGATTATTGATCAGAAAATGTTTTTAATGGACTCATATTTTCATTTGAATAAAGGGAAGTAGTGGATAAGAGCAAAACACAATTCTCTTCTTGATTCTTATTCTTGTAACAGAATATGTGTTGTAATAATGTTATTAGTTTTTTCCAGAACCCCATTGATACTGATGTCAGATCCCTTAAAAGAAGAGGGACAATTTTTTTGTATTTTCTTGAATACCCTTGATTTTGGGAAGATTGGGAGAGAGTGGAGAAGAAAGTATTTGATCTGCCTACAGTGAGGCAAACCTTAAGATTTTTCAGTCAACTGGAAGCTCTGGCAAAAGATCAAAGTCTAAAGGAAAGCTTTAAGCAGTTTAAGGTGAAGGCTGTCAGAATTGCACTCTGCCATCATGTCTTTCACCAGCAGTGCAAATAATCACACTTGTGCTTCCATACACTGCTGAATGTCCTGACCAGTAGCTTAGGCATGCTCACTCTTGTATTTCTCCTATTCTGTCCCCAACAGATTTAAACCAACCTCCAAGTTAGCTGCTTCAGTACCTGTTCTCATTTTAATAGCTAAATTATTTAATTTCATGTCTAGATGGCAGCTGATGTTGTATGTCTAGGAATACAAAGATGCTGTAATGTTGAAAATTAATAATCTTCATTTAACTATGTACTTTGTATTTACAGGAGAATCTTTCTACACATGGCTAGAAGGTAAAGGCTCTTGGTTGAGTTAATATAGTGTTATATTCACTAGAAGGAGCACTGTAGCACTTTTTTCATATCCTCAAATATTTTTCATAGTGTAGGATTTTTAGTAAATTGTGCAGAGCTTCCAAGTGTTGTTCAAATACTTCTTACCTTGAGGGTGTTTAAAAATCTTTTCATTTACTTAGCATACTCCTTAAACATTTAAGTGTTTTATCTTTTATAAAGGGAGAGTTCACTTCATTGCCAGTTACTTTGAATTCTCTGGTTATTTTAGGCATTTAAGCAGAGACATTATTAGTAGTAATATTGGTAAGCATTATTATTTGGAGACAGCTTTAAAGGACATTAAAGATTTTTGGTGGCTCTGTTCCCACTTTATAATCTAAGTATGTGTGTTCAGAAGGGAAAGCAATTTTCTTTTTATTCACGTTGAAATGGAAATTATTATTGCAGTAGTAGCAATCAAAATCCCATTTTGGAGGTGTGCAGAAAATTGAGTCAAATGTACTTAATTTTAAAATTAGTTCATTCTGCCTTTCCTAAGCCTTCACTTGTCTGGTGGTATTGTAGGAAAGCATATAAATTTACATGCCTTTAAAAATGTAATGTCTGTAAGTGTGCACACGTCAGGCTCACAGGTAGGCTTCACCATCTGCTCTTCCTGCTTCCCTTTGTGGAGATTGGAGTGGCAGGAAAGTTGCCCGAACATATTTTTGAGAGGAATAAACTCTTAAATTTCAAGTATAGTCTGTAACTTTGGTCGTAATTGAAATTATAAGTAATTTCTACATATCAATTATATTCTGATATCTCAGTGCCACTGTTATTTCCATTTATGCTGTAGACATCTGTATTCATCAAGTCATATTTTCCAAGGTTTTGTCCTGTGCATTTAAATCTTCAGTGAATTTGCAGTGCAGCTGTGAAGAAGTATTTTTGCTGTTTTCCAATGCTGTAAGGTTTTCTGGGCCTTTTGGTGTTTTTCTTTGGGCTGCTCCTCTAACTCAGTGGTAGCTCTAATTGCAAATTAAGATGGGTCACAGTATATATCTGACTTCCAGACCATCAAAATTCAAGATTTCAAATTTATTGCTCAAACAGTGTAGGCATCTTATTTTTGTGTAGCAATTTATCTGTGCCCATTGAGATCTCTGATTGTGTTTACTAGAACACTAAAATAGCAAGCAAGAAATGTCAAATGTCATACTTAGTATTGCTTTATATAAAAAATAGGATGTAAACTTTTCCTATGATGGCTTATTAACAATACTCGAGTGCTGTAATTGTAATTCTTGAAAGTCAACAATGCAGACTTGCATCACTAAAATGTCAGGATATATTCATTTTAATAAATTATTTCCAGTATTTAGTTTGGGATCTGTTTGTCATTTTTCCTGGACAGGTCTGTGCCTTGAGAAAAGAGTATTTTATAAACTCATTTCTGGACTCCACGCTAGCATCAACTTGCATCTGTGTGCAAATTATCTTCTTGAAGGTATGTCTAGGTAAAATTGCTGAATGGAATTTTGCAATATCTGTAGCATGTATTTTGGTTTTTCTGAAAATTGTTGGGGTATGCTTTGTGTTGGGGTTGCTGTAATGTTCTAAATGTGTCTCTTTTACTACCCCCCCCCTTTTTTTTTTCTCTGTGCAGAAACGTGGGGGAAGCCACGCTGGGGACCGAATGTGAAAGAGTTCACTCGCCGCTTTGACCCTGCTGAAACAAAGGGAGAAGGACCAAGGAGGCTCAAGAACTTGTATTTCTTGTATTTGATAGAGCTGCGTGCTTTGTCAAAGGTTGCTCCATACTTTGAGCGTGCAGTTGTCGACCTTTACACCGGCAATGGCCACGAGGATGCTGAGTCTAAAGCTCTCCTACTAGATATCTTCAGGGACACCAAGTAAGGCATAGGGGTGTTCTAATTAGTAGTTTGAAATTTTCAGTTCTTTTGGAAGTGAGACTAGGTAACTCCTTGATAGGATAGGACAAGAGGGAGAGTAGAATGAAGAAATAAAATTTAAGTAATGGGAGGGATCGAGGGGAATTTATACATTTGATAGGAGACATGAATAGTTTGGAGGTTTGAATATATCGATCTTTAAAAAGAAACAAAAAGCACTTAAAAAACCCCAAACAGCTCAACACCCTGGGCTACTCCCTGCGTGTTGCTTTTTCTGATTCTTCAGTATAAGATGCACATGATTTATTTTGAAAAGTAAAGTTGTACATACTGTCTTTTGATGGTCCACTGAGTAATCCAGCTTTGAGCACAGACTTAACCTGTGGTGGATCCGTTCTTCCTTCTATTTATTCCATAATGTTCTTAAGTTCAGTTTCTTTGCTCTCCTTTTTGCTAGTTTTTGTGATTGGTAACGTGTTGTGTGGTTTCATTGCTGTCCCTAATCATGGTCTTCCTAGGTAATTGAGATGTAGTCAGGCAATGATCCGTTGGAAGACAAACATTAAGCCAACTTCAGTATTAATTTGAACAAAACTCTGGATAAGAGATTTCAAGTGACAGTGACCGAATAGTAAAATCGATACCACTGAATAATTTTTTAAGGCCTAATCTGTAAAGACTAGGAACTCTGAAAAATATTTTACACTGATGGCATCAGCTGCTCACTAAGCTTAATTGAACATTGTAGTTTATGCCAGCATTTGTTTTGATTGCATTTTGTCTTTATTAGGTCCTTCCATATGCACTTTGATGAAAAGTCCATGTTTGCTGGAGATAAAAAAGGAGCCAAGTCACTAAAGGTAAAGCTAGTTTTCTGAATCGCATCCAAAATACCCATTTTGAAATTAGGCTGTGTTATTTTGGAAAACCTTTCTGCCTACCACATACTGCTGAGAGTAAGGTTTTATCCCTGCCTGTTCTAGAATTGTATCTGAGGCCTTTTAATCAACTTTATGGTAAGGTGCTGTCCTGATCCAAGCAGACTGAAATCTCTGGCTTTGTGCCTTGAGTCTGGCATCAGGACTGTGGTGGGGCAAATGAGTGTTACCAGTAAATGCAGTGGTGCTTATTTTTAAGTAGAGTATCTGTTTCATGTAATTATCTGGATAAAAAGAACCCCCCCAGTCATATTTGCTTTACAAAATGATGACTTATATAACACAATATACAGTACAGTCTTGTAATATAATACTTAACATTAGAAAACATAGTTCCTAGACATGGGAACCTAATGGGATTGCTGTACCTACCCATCAACTTCCAGTGTTAACATGGCACTGGTATAAAATGGAATTCCACAGTTGGGAGTAGTGCTCAGTAATGAAGGTCTGTTTTAATATTTATTCACAGTTACAACACTTATTTCAGCCATGGTTTGGAATGCCATCAGCATTACAAAAACTGCTGATAGAAAAGTGGCAGTGTTTTATCGGCCCAGCTAGTGTTTTTTGGACCTTAAAAAATTGAGATCAGCTTAATTGGTTCTGCACTGTGCTTGCTCCCCCTCTGTCTGAAGTTGCACAGCGTCAATCTACCCATAGTTTAGAACAGGAAATATCTTTTGTGAATTGTAACCTGTTTGTCAAAAAGGTAATTGGTTCAAAAGTAATGGAATGAAAAATGGGCAGGGACACAGATATAGTGCTTGTAGCTCAGAAAATTTTGAGAAAGTTGGTAGAAATCAGTGTACAGAATCCAAGCATTACCCTGTATATTCTGTATTTTGGGGGGATTTTTTAAATAGTTAACTGTTAAAAGTGGCTTGGAAACCAGATTCTGGGTTTACAGGATCTTTGTTGTGGCCTGACTACATAAAACAATGGTTTTGTTCAGTTTTGGTAAGAGAATTGATATTCTAATGATACTAGATTTCTAATGGTACTGGTTCGTTAACATTTTGTTTTTGTAAAGCTAAGATGTACATTAGCTTAAGCTTTTTTATTTTGTTTTTAATTGATAGGAGGAATTCAGATTGCATTTCAAGAACATCTCCCGCATAATGGACTGTGTTGGATGTGACAAATGCAGGCTGTGGGGAAAGCTGCAGGTACAGTTTATTTTGTGTAGGTGTGTGTGTTCTGCAGGGGCAGGTACCAGGATAAGCATCTATTTCATTTTGGCAGGACACCTCTTACCTTAGCATTCAGGCTTTCTGCACATGGTTGGTTCTTAGTGTCCTTATCTGTTCATTAAAAATAGGTATATGTTTAGTTTACCATTAAACATTTTATTTTTTTTTTCAAATTGTTTATTCCATTTAATCAACAGCTGTTTAGTTTACTAGAAGGTAGAGTTTGTGTTCTAAAAGAGATACTTCTAAAGCAGATGCTTCATGGTGAGATATTACTAACAGTCAATATCTTACCTGTATTCACTGATCAGATGAGCCTTGTAGAATCACTTTTGGGAAACCTTCCTTTAAATACAGCACTTGCATGTTAGGGAATCCTGTGTGATATTTAACTCCACAAACTGAGGTGTAAGAAAAAGAAGTAATTCAAATTTTCACAATTTACACAGAGAGCAGCAAATGAATGCAAAGGTGTGCAGTGAAAGTTGAAAACCAGTTTCATTTTCTTGGCACTTACTATTGTTATTTTACTGACAACAGTATGTTAAACCTCAAGACTAATGTTAAGTCCAGACTGATAAAAGTTACTTTGAGGTGTCTGCTGTACCTATACCACTGCATTGCATTAAACTTAGCAGAGTGCAATTTTCAAGGAGTTGTAGCATCAAAAACTTGGTGGTCTCTGCTGAATTTCTGGAGTTCTGCTTTTCTGTCCTAGTTAATAGTTCTGATCTATCGTTTTTTCCTCCTCACTGAGAACTAAAAAAGGCCAGATTTTCTCACCTATAAAGTTCTTGCAGCCAGCTTCAACCACTTTTTGTCAAAATCCAGTGCTTGCTTATGTAGCCCAATTAAAAGTGAAAATAAGAAAAGCTATTTCTGTTCTATTCCTGCATAGAAGATAGGGTTGAAATTGAAACTGCATTGTTTCAACCTCATAAAAAAACTTAGTTTGACTAAGTTTTTTTGACTAAGGGGAAAGGGGAGAGGAAAAGGGGAGATGTGCTCATGCAGGAGTGGGGCATGTGTGAAGTCAGGGACAGGAGGGAGCTGGAAGTGTTGTAATGGGCATATTTTCATGTGCATGACCAAGAAGAAAACAGATGGGAAAAGAAAAGATTAAAAAGACAAGGATGAAGAGCAAGTATACTTGAGGAAACAAATGTTCTTAAATAGCTGACTGACCCTGGTACACAATTGATGTCATCATGCATTTGCATTAGTGCCCTGGTTTTTGTACAGTTATTTGGGTTGAGGGTCAGTATATAATAAAGTTTGCCTAGATTAGTGTGGTTTTATCTTTTTTATGGTTTTATGAGTATTTGAAGGAATGATCTTACTGATGTTAAAACACTGGACTTTTTTCTTATAGACTCAAGGCTTAGGAACTGCTCTGAAGATCTTATTTTCTGAGAAAGAAATACAGAGCCTGCCTGAGAATAGCCCATCAAAAGGTTTTCAGCTCACACGGCAAGAAATTGTTGCTCTTGTAAATGCCTTTGGAAGGTAAAATATTATCATTTCAATAGCAGAAAAATAGAAAACTTCAATATTAATACTCAGTTTCTGTGGAAAGATGGTATTGTACATGGAGGTTTTTACAGGCTGAATTACTATCAGTGATATTGATAAACTTAATGCCTTCAAACTAAAGCATGTGGATTATTAGCCTTAGTCTTCATTCTGTGTTTGGATCTAATTCATCACCTCTATCTCGAGTCTCATAAATCTACCTTTTACAAGATGAAAGTTACGTCTCTTAATTTTGATTAATTTATTTTCAAATTTATCCCCTTCAAAGGATGAAACATTTTAACAGCTTTAAAAGTAGTGTACATAGAGCATGCTTTGCTCATCATGTTAGTTCTTCAGACCTTGAATCTAACAATCTCTTCCTGTTTAAACAACCTATTTAAACAATCTGATAAAAGAATGTAATAAACTTTACAACCTGTGGTTAGGGATTTTTAGATGCTAAATGAAGCTGAGACAATTAAACATTTATATAAACTTCAATCCCTGTCATATATTATGTAAATATAAAATGGAGAGTCAGTAAATCTTTTGAGAAAAAGTGTATCTTAAGTGTGTTAATCTTTGGAACAGAATTGTGTTTGAGGAAAAATTTGTAAAGGAAAATGAATGTGATAATTTGTATTTCTCTTTTGCTGACTTGGTAACACTTTGGTGGTTTTTGTTTTACAGGCTTTCCACGAGTATAAAAGAGTTGCAGAATTTTAAAGTTTTATTACAACAAACTAGGTAATGAAGGTCTTTGCACAACCTGTTAGTGAAGATCATTTACATGACTGCATTGAGCAGAAGGAACTGATCCTTACAGGACTCACATGAACTGATAAAAAGTAAAATCAAATCCCAACTTGAATATTTATGTTTAAACTAGGAATGGTTATTAATTAGAAAATATATTTATGAATGAAATATATAGTTTTTAAATGTGTAAATTATGCTGATCTGTTTATTTTTTAAGTTTTCTGCTCACAGTTCTGTTGTACTGAGACTTCATACGTTTTCTTATTTCCTTGTCTTTATGAGACAGCTGTTTTATATGAAAACATATGTACTTCCACCCTGACTTGGCTTGTCTGTAAAGAGGGGAGTCACTTCTTGTGTCTCCCCCATTTACTGAGCTTCAACATATTCTGAGGATTTGGTATGATAGTTCTGACTGTCAAAAGGAAATGGGGGAGCCTCCAAACAAAGAAAGAAACAAATAACAAAAACAGAAAAAAACACAAAAAGGAAATAAGGCTCTTGCTGAGTTTGAGGTTCTTACTGTAATAATGAAACTTACTTTAAAATAGCAAATTTACTGAGCAGAAAATTTTTTCATGCTGGGCTTCTTTGCATCATGGTAATACAACATTTTTTTACCCTTGTCTTGTGCTTTTCAGCACTTTTTTTTTTTTTTAATTACTCTCTTGTCTTTAATGCAGCAGAGTTGAAAGTGACTTTTCCTTAGCCCCTTGCTGCAGCCCCTTACCTGCATTTACTTGGAGGCAGGGGTCAGGACAGGGGCAGATGGTTAGTGGAGTGCTGCTAGCTGAAAAGCCTCAGTCAATCAAATTTCTGTTTACTCCATGTTATTTTCTAATTGTAACTGTAATCACAAGTTCAGTTTCCAAAAGTTGTCTTTTTAGTGTCTTAAATGTTAAAATAGCACACTTTGGTCTTTGAGCCATGGAAGTAAATTTGCTCTTTATGAGTTATGTTTGAGTGCTATGTTAAAAGGTCAGTGTAAAAAAAACCTTGCTTTTGTAGTCACTTTTAAAAAAGATGCTTTTTAAAATTCATAATCATACTGACATTTAATACCACATTCTCTATCTATGCAAACCCTTACTGTATCTTCTTTTAAAGGATATTCAGCATATAAAAACGGGTACGTTAATAACATTACTTTCATAAAATAAGAAATTACTCATGTATCATTGTCCACAAATGTCAGTGATAACTTACCAGTGTCAAAACAGAATTCAGAAACAGCATTACCATTAGTAGCAACCAAATATTGGTTTAAATTTAAAATGAAGTAATAATTTCTTTTAAACCAGCATGTTTAAAAATTAAGTGTTATGAATGTAGGAAGTGCTGGTACAGTGTAGATACATCTCTTGTTTTTCAAACAAGTCTTCACAAAATTAAGTGCTCTTAAACATTTTTTCACCCTATTAGATCCTGAGTGACCTATTTATATAATTGATTGTAACTGTATTGGCTTCCGTAATGTGTTCCTTTACCACTGAAATTTTCAGAAGGCTGGAATACACTCTGTCCTTTGTTTCCAGACTAGCCTCAAATTTATACCTGACTGGAAATGAAATAGACTATTCTGCTGACACTTGGCTTTTCTAAAAAATGCTGTTGCTTAAGAAAGTTAACCCCTTTATGTCAAACTGGGGTATGCTAAATAAAATTTAAAAAATAGAAAGGGAAATAAAAAAAACAAACAAAAAAATTTCCAAACCACCCTTATGAAGTTTTGGCAGTGAACTGGTATCCCAGTGGAAGTTTCTGTTTAACCTTAGAGGTAATAGGACATGGTGTTAGGGGAAGCTGATGCCAGTTGGGGGATGTTACGTTTTTCCCTAGTAGCCTCTCTGGCCTGTGGGCACCTCTGTCTGAGCAAGTCATCACAGGCTTGCTTCTTCTAGTTAAGTGGAAGAGCAGGAGGTTTCTAGGTGGATTCACCTGCCCTCTTCCAAGCTGTGTGTTTGCACCCTTAGAGTTCATTTTTCTCTATGAAGTTGAAGTGGTAATCTAGATAAGTAGTTCAGATGTGAACAGGTGTGTTTGGTAGATGCATTACCTGCTGAGTATCCAAATCTGAGTAATTGTATGTATTGAAAGAGTGTAATTTTTAATTGGCTGTAAATTCTTTCCCTTTTGGATAGACCTGCAAGGGCTAGAACTGTAGGCCCACTTGTGTGAGGGGTGCCATATAACTGGGATTTATCTGTATTGTTATATATTATAGTGCCTAAAGCCTTAGGCAGGATTTTCTAGTTAAAATAAAAAACAGAACTGTATGACTGCGCTGCCCCAGGAAGGACATAAGTCTCAGAAATGCTTCTTCCTTTTTTTCCCCTTGCTGTGTGGGGAAAGTGAATTGCTTCCAGTTTCCTCCTGGGGATGCAGCTTGCTAGTTTTTTTTTCTTTTTCCACCTGTGCCTGGCTAAAATCAATAGACACTGAAGCAGAATCATGCACTTGCTCCTGGGACAGGTGAGAGATTCAGGCGTGCAGATCCTGGATGCCTGGTCCTTAGAGCCCTCATTGGCACAAGGTTAATACTGTTGGGTAAGGACATAAAGACATGGGAAGCTTTTCTTCTTTTCCTTTGTGTCATGGGAACACAAGGAATGCAACTGAACAGCAGATTGTGTGTGTAAATTCTGTTGCACCTGAAGGTACATCTCTTGATGATCAAATAGGGAAGGCATTTCACTTCACTGTCTTTGTAGAGATAGGACATAAGATTTTTCCTGTAACAAATCTAGTTGAAACAATTTTCCTGTCACCATCTTTTTTACTGTATTTGATGTACATTCTGTGACTATGCTGCCTATGAAGTTTTGCTGTGTGAGTTGGATGACTTAATTCTTTATATGTTAAATTAAATTTTAAAAATTTACAGCTCTGTTTTTATACTAAAGAATAAGGTTAGTTACACCGTCCATGACCTGTAAACTATTTTAAATTCCAGCTCTGTGTTGGAGATCAGCTTGTCTGCCATTCATTTCAGAGCAACAGTACATTTTCTTGTACAAATGACACAATGATTGTAATCCCAGAGGTAGTGAGAAGACAAAGACAAAAATGTTTAATTGTTCCCAAGTCACGAAGACTTGTTGGTCCAAATGCATAGGTAAAAAGTAGAGCACTGTTGCTGAATAACTTGTTCTTCAGTGCCTGAGGAGGTAGGTCAGAATATAAATTTAAAACAATGAAATATAGAGACTTGTGTAAGCTGGAATAATAAGTGTTTTCCTAGTTTTCAGCTGATGATCTGTGCTGTCATTGTATGTGCATGAAATACACTGTGCCACATTTTCTTGAGTTGTGTTTGATGGTTGGGTTGCCTTTATCTGACCTTGCTTTGTGCTTTTCTGGGAAATGACCTGTAATATGTTGTAAATAATCTTGATGCTCATGTTTATAAAGTAGCAATCAGCAATTCATCACTTGACAATTTCTCCATATAGCTATCTTATTAAAATGTAATATTTATTAAAATCAAAATCAATGTTGGAACTGCTTATTGAGATCTAAACACTTCTGAATCTTTGCTATGTTTGAATCTACAAAATGCAAATTAAAGTATTTTCTGCTACACCTTCTTTTTGTGGATGTGATTTTTGGTGTTTCATTTGAAAAGATATTCTTTGCTTTTCATTTACCTTGCAATGACCTGTGGTAGCTATTACATAAATTACTTTTGTGATAGTCATGTAAGATTAAAATGAGCAGATTTTTACTCTCACTTAAATTTCATTCAAAATATGAAGGTAACCTGTATATTTCTTGGTGTTTACATTGCACCATGCTGTGTCTGCACATCAGGAATCCATTGTAGAATTACAGTAAGTTTCTGTATGAATATGGCCAAATTTAGCCCCTGCTTAAGTCCAGTTGTTTTAAGAGGCAAAAAGGCGTATTTAGAAATGAAGTCTGTTCTGTCCCTTTCTCAGAATAGCTTATAAAATCAATTTTGTAAATTTTTTGGGGGGTTTGTTCATCCAATGGAGCTCTTCATCTTGAAATTATTTCCTTGAAAGGGTCTCTCTTTGTCCTCCCATGTATATATTTTTAACAAATTATCTTACTGAAATTTTGATAGACATATTTCATCCCTGTCTTAGGTGATTAAGTACCTGTTACACAGATGATGTTAAATTAAATTTAAGATCTTACCTCTCACATTGTTGTTCAAATCTGTGGTGTTTTAGAGTATTTATTTCATTACTGTAGTTGGTTACAGTCACTTGCCATTCCACTTTTGCATGCATACTGTGGCATAGGGCTGAAGTTTGTTCAAGTGCAGCATTCTCTTCTGTGTTTGCTGTGCAGCTGTAACTACTGTGAACAAAACAAAATTCCTGCAGCCTTCTCTTGCACGGGGTCTTCAGGCAGTTTTGTACAAACATGATTGTAGAATTCCAAAGGGTTTAATAAAATTTCAGTTCTTCTCCTAACCCTGTGGCACTTCTTTTAATCTGACTGATAGTTTAATTGGCTTTTTTTCTTCAAGGAATATATGTGAAGGCAATGTAAGCTTTGGGAGGGCAAATAGTTTACTTCTGCTGGAGGCAAGGCTTATGCTTTGACTTTACCACAAAGACCCCAAAACCCAAAGATGCTGTGGAAATCTTGATGTGGGAGTATGGCACTGCTCTGCCTTTGGCTTTCAAGCAGATCTGAACAGATCTACTCCCCATACCTTTTTTTTTTTTTTCACCCTGTATATTCTCTGTGAAATGTATACAAGAATTCTCAACTACTTGTACTTCCTGAAGGCGAGCATGAGGAAAACATGAAACCCATCCACCATTTGGGGATGCTGTTGTACATCTCAAAATGGAATACTTTTATAGAAGTAAAGTTTACTAGTAGTATGTTTTTCCCCTAGGGAAATGTGGATTGAGTTAAAGTATTTGTTTTACATAGGTAAGGAGCAAGATGCTGGGGATGCAGAGTTCTTTGCTGCTGAGAACTGGGCATAATAAAAAGATGTGAAGTAGAGTCAGGGTTCCTGTTTGCCTTAGATTAGTAATAATTAGTTTTAGACTTGCTCTCTGCAATGTCACATCCGGGAAGGGTACTTATCCACCATTTCCCCCCACAACTCACTACATTTATCCCTGAAGATACAAGGCTGAAGCACAGCTTTTCTGGCTTGCTTGTTATACAGAAAGGCACTTTTGAGGTTTTTCTGCTTTATGTACTCCTGGCTCTTACTCTATTCCCACTCTGCAATTCCCAGGTTCTTAATAAATAAATAGTCTGCAGTGTTCCATGCATCCCTCTCCGTGGTGAAGTATTTGACTTACTTTTCTATATATCTATAGATCTGCTTGATGGACACGATTACATAACTTTCATTATTCAAACATACAAATTTGCAGCTTGTTTTGCAGTTCACACTGCTCCTGTTGGAGCAGATGCCCATCTCCACTGTTCTGTGACTGTCCCTAAAGCTGCTGAGAAAATAAAATTTTATTGCTTTCTTAGAAAAATACAGGATACAGATAACTTTTAGCCTGCTACTATCACACCACATTGAGTAAGCAGTGATGTCCAAAGAGTAAATTGTGCTCTGAGAACATAGCAATAACTTGAAAAGACAGTATTTAATTGGGTTGATATTTTTTTCTTACAGGCTTTTATGTGCATGTAAAAATTGCAACTGTCATGCATTTGAAAAATCTATTCATGTGTTTACAGTATATTGATCATAATCATGTATTTCTAACTATACACAGTGTAAAAATAAAAATACTTAGAAAATAATTATGCCATTTCACTTCATGAAATTTGCTCTTTTAAAATGAGCATAAAAATGATTAAATTATACCTTCTAACAACTCTATTCAAAGCCAAAATCCCATGGCTTAGAACAAGGTATTAATTGGAACAGTCTTCAAAGTTTAAATCATTAGCTTATACTTCTTGAACTATGAAAAGCTCATGGCAAGGTTCTTCATTTATGTGTGCATAGGAAAATTTCTAAAAACCAAAAGGTGAAGAAAAGTTGCTAAGCTTTGTTTTTCGGAGCACTGGTTTTAATATTGGAATGTCCTGGAATGCTGTGGTTGATTGAAGTTAAATAGGGCTTGGCCTGTCTGTGTCCAGTGCTGGATCTCGTTGGAGGGATCCTATGTAAGCCATGAAGCCGTTGTTCTGATGGCTCCAGTCATAGTAGTCTGGTGAGAAACTTAAAAAGAAAATAGAGGAATTAGTGACTGGCAGATTTGTTCTGTAGGCACCTGGTTAGAGAACATGGGGAAAATGCAGTCATGTAGATGCAGTTCTCATGCTGAAGTGCAAAAATAAAATAACCCCCCAACCAGGGGTACAGGCAGCTATTTATTTTTCTGATCTGTCCGTTATTTTGGCCCAAGTGTTCATTATCTATTTCCTGATTCTCTTGGTTCACTCCCCTCCCCTTTCTGATTTGCTGTTCCAGAACATGTTGGAAAGTCCCAGAACTGGTGCTGCTTATCCCTGCCAAGTCCTGGCACTGCAAGGGGCCTGTCAGAGATCTAAACCTCCTGTGTCTGTGTCCCAGAGACCAGGACATGGTTTGCAGCTCTGCCATGCTGCCTCTTCTCTCATGAACAGCATGACACAATGCATGTGGCTGGTTTGGTTTCCATTGGGAGCTGTGCATGTGTTACCAGTGTGGCTGGTTCCCTCATGGCTCAGTATGGAAGAGAGGGTGCCTCTGGCTCTAGAACGGGATACCAGGCTCAAACCACCTCCAGCATCCTCCATGAGCTTAGTTACCATGTGGAAAACTAATTAATGCAGGATTAGGATGACTGATAACAGTAAATAATGAGTGTGCAACTTGACTGAGCCATGGTCTGGGCTCACAGACAGTGACTACACTGTCTCACCTGAATGAATGTGAAGAACTAGATCTGGGTTATGCTAACTACAATTGGCAACTTAGCCAGCATTTTGAGTGGTTACATTTATTCACATCAAAGTGTAACTACAGGAACAGCAAAGGGATAACATGACTGAGACTTCTTTCAGGGCAGGACAGAGTCCTGTCAGTGCCTTTCCTTCTCTCCTTCTCTGAATTGGGTGCTACCATTTTTTGTGTGAACTGCTCCTTCCCGGACAGGAATCCTTAGCTAAACCTCACAGCTGTGCAGAGAATTTTTTTGCCAGTTCTGGGTTGTGTGGGATTTCAGCAGTTTGGTGGATTTTTCTAAGCTTTCAACATGTGGTAAAGCAGTTGCTCCCTTCATTTCAGGTCACCCTCAAGATATTTAATCATGTTACAGGCCAACCTAAGTTGAGAGGCTTCTTGCTCCAACCTTCACAAGCTGCTGCTTGTGCTGTCCAGCTCTTTTCCCTGCTCTGCCTGAGCAGGGAGAGATCTGTTTTTCTAGGCAGTCTTGTTCTCACACTTGAATGAGTAAATGGCACTTCTGAAGCCATTCTTGGGAGAAATAGAGGATGAAACAAAGTTCTGGCCCGAGTTTGTCAATGAGCGGTACATTGGTACAATTCTTAAATCATGTAACGATTTTCATTCTTGTGTATTTATGCTGTCTAAGGAGCCTTTGCGACCCCACAGTCACTCAGTGCTGCCTTTCCACTTCAGCTTCCCCTTTTGCTTCCCCTCACCCTGCTGGGATTTATGCAGCAATTGCAGCTAGGCAATTTACACCCATCTTCTGTGGTGTCAGAGATCCTCCTCCTCCAGTTTCTGTTTTGGGAAGCAAGTGGTTCACTCTGGTATCTCACCTGGCCTGTGCCCCCTGTGGTGCAATATTCCAGGCCAGATCATCATCACTGTCGTATCTGCGGGGGTTGTCGAAGAAGTAAGATCTGGGACTGAAGCCGTGGCTTGGGACCATTCCTGCACTGGCCTGAGGGAAGAGAAACCTCAGTCAGTATTTGCAGCAGATATCATATAGCTGTTTATCAATTGCTTGGTGCCTGACTTCTAGAAGAAGTTGCTGCCAAATTACTTCATGGTTACCAAAATAAAACAAGCAACTTTGCATTTGCTGAAGACAACAGAAATAATTTTGCATTTACTGTCTACCAACATAGTGATATTGTTCTGAACAGCTTTTATTTATCCTTATTTCTTAGCTAAAACCTGACCTTTTTCTGAAACCACCCTCCAGTCTGCATTCAGCTTTCTGCTGAATTCCTGTCCATCCAGGACCCTCCATGCTTTTAGCCAGCTGGCTTGAAGTGAACGGTAGGAAGCATCCCAGGAGCTGAAGGAAACATACGAAACATCTCAGGAGATTTGATTTTTACCTCCCACATTGCTAACACTCCCTCCTGGTGCCTTACCCTCTTACCACAGGAACTGACCATGTTGAAGCTTGGCATCCTGCTACTGAACCCACATCTGAAAAGTCCCTTAGGGCCTCACCAAGCAATTTCAGTATCTACTCTATAGTGCTGTGAGGGTCAAAACAGAAAACATACACAATGCAGTTTGATTCCAGAAACAGCACAGAGACTTCTAAGAACCTGTTGAGCCTCAACCACTGATCCACTGCACCCATCCCCAAGGAAGAAGGGTTCTCTGTTCCTGTGGATAAGCCAGGATGACATCTTCTCTCTGGTCTTAAAAAGGAGAGCATTTTGATCTCCCCCTTTATTTTATGTGTTAAATAACTTTGACAAAGATGGAATGAAGATTAAGTGCACCTCTGTCATGGCCCCATTTCCAACATTTGTCGGGTTTAAGGTGTGGCAAGGCAAAGGGCCACATGCTGCTGTAACCCTGTGTCAGCACCAGAGCCAACAGACAGCTCATTCCAGGCTATAATCACTTGTGGAAAAGAGTTTCATATTTCAGCGATGCTGAATGCGGGATGCCTCTACTCAAAGTTTTTGTTTCTGAAGTCCCAAATGAACCATGAAACCAAAGAACTATTTCTCAGGATTGTTCATATTAGAAATAAATAATATTTTTTGGTTTTTACCTAATCAAATTGTTGATATGATTTTTTTTTTTAAACTAAAGGAGGGTTTGCTTTAATTCTAACCCCATGCTTTCTGCCAAAGTAGCAGCCTACTGAATTCATTAGCCTAAACTCCTGCGGCCCGTGGTCTCCCTCTTGTGGCAACCTCACACTGAAGTTCCGTTTTCTCTTGCTACAGTCTCTTCATTTTTTGTTCAGTTCTACTTATTTGTGGTCTTCTCTAAATATTTGTCCTATGTGAGGAAAAAAATCCTATATATGACCTAAGCCATGTGATAGGTAATGTTTACCCTAAAAAAGGTATCCATAAAAGAAGTGATATCACTGATTGCCTTTTCTGAACTGTCTTTATGGAGATTTAAGGCTTTCTGCAAATCACAATGGAAAAATATGTTATAGGTGTTAATGCAATGCTCTTGTGGGAGAATATTGCCTGTTTGACTGCATTTGAGCTCTTGTTTGATTAGGATTCCAAGCCTTCACAAGATCAGATTAGACCACTTCCCTTATTTTCATTCTCTGTGAATCTCCTCCACACTATCGAAACTTGGCCACTAGGTCTAGCCTTACTAAGCCCACTTGAAATGAAACGAGATCTCTCTGTGGTCACTTTTTAGAAGAGCAGGACCTCTGGCCTGTACTTAACATTTCTTCTCTCTGCAGTTGTCCTGGTTAACTCCTGAGCAGGAGTGAGGCTGAGATATTTTTGGTCATGGACACCAGGATCCATGGGGTTTCTTAGCACAACATCAGGTATTACTTCCTTGTTCATCTTGGCTTTATCATTGTCTCTGAAATGTGCATATGAGGATAAAACCCATCACCTTGTCTAGAAAGTTATTCTATTATTTGCTTCTCTTGTGTACTTACCATTCACATCCCTTTTGAGTAATATTAGCTTTGGTTTCATTTGGCCTACAGAAGGAGAGACATTACCTCAATAATCCTGGTTGAGGGCTGGTATTTCCTGCCTGTCAACCAGCTAACCTGGAGACATTGCCTACACCTATCACCTATAAAAATGGTTATCCATCTATTAACTATCTAGATATTAAGGACATTTACTGGGAATTATCCTTACAACTCACACCTTACTCTCTGGTCTTCTTAGCCAACAAATCAGCAAGTGCTTTTTATGGCCACTGGTCTTTGACTTGGCAAAAATTCAATGGGTACAGAGCTGAAAAAAATCAATCTATCATTTCATAACCATGTTGAACAGTTAGCACACAACCATTTTCACTGCTATGTGATGAAAGATGCCAAGTTTGGATAACAAACTCCTTTTCCACCTATTCCAATAAAGTGCAGTATTATCTCAAAGGGAAGTTGTCCCTACCCTTAAGAAAGTTCCTGATTTTTAAGATAAACTGCCTGAGAAACGCCTGGCCTTCCTTCTGGATAAACCTGATGAGTTCCTTTCAAGAGGAGTTAGCATAAAGAACTGGGCAGTTTTGGTTGCTTTTATTCTGCCAAGGAAACATTGAAAAAGAGAAGTCAGAATGTAAAGAAGCAAAAGACCCCTCAGCAGCTGAGCCCTTCAGACCTGCCTGGACATTACAGCAGCAAACACACTAACAAATTTCACTTACTAGATCTTTTGTAGGGTTTCGGACACGGAAGAAATACACAACCAAGGAAGTAGGCAAGAGCTCCCAGATGAAAAGGATCACTCCAAACACTATGTAACCTGCATCTCCCAGCTGACATTTCAGATCTGCCTGTTGAAAAGTAAAAGAGTAAAGTGTTTAAAAATAATGATGGCAGCTCATTTAAAAGTGCAGGAGGCAATGCCAGAAATTACATTCAGTAGAGGCAGATTAATCTGGCTAATGATTAAAGGCATACTAAAAAAATCAATATGCTGTCTTGGGTACATGATTTCCCTTTCTTCCTCCTGCTATCTTTCCTTCAGAAATATCAGCTTAATGCAGGGGTCTTCCCAGCTTAAAAGCCTGGCAAGCAATCACTTGATGAAGGGATCAAATTCAGGTAAAGAGAAACTACTTCTCCAGTTATTTTCCTGCTGGGAATAATTGTAAAGGAACAATCAACGGTCAAGGGCATTGCTTTTAAAAATGAAAGGCTTGGATCTGTTCAAATTGGCGCACATTCTAAGGCTGAATAGCCTTAGTGATCACACTAGCTGTGATTTTCTCTCTAGATCTCTACCATTGCCCATAGCTACAGAGGGCAAATCCTGTCCTTTCATGTGTTTTGTACAGAAGAGAAAAGGGTGTTTCTGACCAGTGACCTGAGGCAATACTACAGTAATTTATTGGGCTGTAAGTGTAAAAGTGACTTTTGATTCTGGTACCAAACTGAGTACCTGCTTCTTAGTTCCAGGCCCTTTACATATAGTTCAAGTAACTTACCCCAAAATCCATGCAACCCTAATGTCACAAGCTAGAAAAGATGTTCAAAAAACATGGTAGCAACTCAAGGGCTAAAAAGCATTCCAGCGAGCTCCCAGGGAACAACCTCTGCCTCCAGAGGGCAAACAGGACCAAGTAGTCTGGCCATACCAGCCCCTGTTACTCCAGACTGTAGGAGTCAGAGCAAGAATTGTCCCCTGCAAGGGGTCAGCAGGAGCAGTAACAACTCCTCAGGCCTTAACAAGAGGCAAAAGGCTTGATTCAGGAGACAAGTCAGAGCCTAATGCCCTTCTTCTTAAACCTGTGTGCCCCAATTCCATTGGCAACATCTGCAGTTCTCTTCTTTGCACCGCAGCAGGGTTGATTAGAGGTCCCTTGACAGACCCTCCCCAACTAACTCATAACAAGGTCCTCAGGGCAATTCTATCCTACTCTTTACCTACTTAATTAGAGTTTTACCTACTGCTCAACAGAAATTTTTTAATGGCTGCAGGTTTGCTTGGCCACCCTGACAATACAAGGTCCTTGTGTGGTTGGGAGCACTGCTTTGGGTCTGCAGGTGTTTGCTGATTGCAGGGGAGACATGGGATTTTGAGGCCAAACAAAAGCTACTCATGATCCAGACCCAGTCTTCCCATTTTGCCTAGCCTTGAAAGAGCTGGAAAAATACTGGGACCTAAATACATTCTTTAAAGCAGAGAAAGGAGCTAGATGCTGAAATATACTAAAATTCAACAAAGAATCCCCTGCTGTTTCCTTTAGTGTTTTTATTACTGTTAGTTTTCAATGTAAATTGCATCTTGCAATTAACGGTTGGGAAGAGTCCTAGCCTTATCCTCAAACTACAGAAATCATCATGCTAATGCCAGAATTAAGGTAAATAACCCCACAGCCCTGGATGGCAGTTGGAGATGTTATGATGTCTTAGAATTGAGCATTTCAGTGGAATCAAGTACTATTTTTCCACTTCTCTAAGTACAATACATTCTTTATAATGGACAAAATACCTGTCTGTTTTAATAACAGGTGCTCTTTCTTTTGACAATAAAATCAAGGTAAATAAAAGATTGAATTTTAAAAATTATTCGTCTTGTGGTTCCTTTTTTTTTTTTTTAGTACAGAACTGGAGTTTTCATCTTTATGCCAAAATTATCAGAAATTTGTATTCCTGGAGCAAAACAATCTTAGTGCATTGAATAAAGAAGAAAAAAAAATAGGGTTTGAATATATTTATTCCTCTTGTGATAGCATTTAGGAAGTCAATCATCAGACAGAGAACGAGGTTTTCTCATTAGCCAGTATTTTCATACTTGCCTGATCTGACACGTTGTACCAATCATAATCAAAAGAGTTGACTTTCTTGGTTTGGGAAAACGATAAGATGAACAGGTTGTAACAGGCTCGTGAGGTATAAAGTAGTATAACAGTCACTCCTATACTTGTCACCTGACACACAGATGAGCCCTGGAAGAGATTTAAGCACAGGTTTTATTATTCATAAGGGAAGTTGAGAACAACTTTGCTTTGCATGGACTTTGAGAGTTGTCATGCTACTCTGTCTCATGCAATTGACTTTTTGTCTTTCCTCCTTTGGCCAATATATCCTATTCTGTGTATCTTCCTGTATTTTAACAGCACAGTGGTTTCCAGGCAATAGTAGCAGTTCCAGCCCTTACCAAGATGGGCTGTGACTAATTTTTACATTTTATTGAAGAAGTGTTATTTTCAGAGAAGTGAAAACAGGTAGAGACCCACACTTGGTATGAGACAGTGACAGAATTCAGCCTTCAGCTCTGCATTAGCTACAGAGCATCCTGTGTCAGATGTTGGCTAGCATGATGCAACCTTGCATCTTTTTACAACTGCTTGCTTTGCACCCATTTCATAAGTACAGAGCAGGTCATAACAGTCAGCAGTTAAACACAGCACAGACAGGAACAGAACATCCTGCCTTAGCTAATGTCAACACAGAGGAGACAAAGTGGAAGCACAGCCTATGGGCAGAGTGACCATGGCAGGGCAGTCTGAGTAGTAGCTTGGGTACCAGGGGAGGAATGGGACTCCAAGTGTGAAATTGCAACAGTTCCTAAGCCCTAGAGAGAAAACTGAACAAAGCAGGGGAAAGAGCCTGATCCAGTGAGAGGAGTAAGTGCCTGACCACTATGTCAAGTGGGCAGGGTCACTGTCAGGGGCTGAGAAACCAGCACAGGAGTCATAGCAGGAAGGAAGGATAGAAGGAAGGAATCCAGGAGCCATGGCTGCAGGGATCTGTGCAAGTCTGATCAGAGAGGCAGGCAGGTGTACAAAAATGGGACTGGTTTTGAAAGAAACTTAAAGTAAAATCTTTGTAGATGGCTCTGGAATAGTGCTTTGCACAGCCAAAGGAGGAAAGTGCTGTGTGCATTTAGAGGTAAGTTGCCTTGCCTTGTTGTCATTTGCTTCTCTAGCCCTGCCCTCTCCCCCTCCTGGCAGAGACCCACACCAGGAGGATGGGTTCCTTTCATCTATATCAGAGGGACAGGCCAAGAGAGAAGTTGTTCCTCCCTGCCAGAGGACCTTTTAAACCAGTGCAGGAGACTGGAAAGTGTGCATCCTATTCTCTCTGCTCACACACTCTGCTGCCAGGTTTGCAGCTGAGGGGCAGAGGTTCAAAGCACTGTGGCCAGCAGGGCAGACAAAGCAGAAGGGCTAAATAAGTATCAGGGGAAGTCACCAAGCCACCATGTCCTGCATTCCTGCACTTCAAGAGATTACCAGGGCTCCAGTGCTGCTCACCCACACTGTTGGCTATTGACCCTGCAGCTTTATTGACCCAACTCCTCAGTCTGCCTTCCCCAGTGAGCATGAGTTAAGAGGAGCTCAGGGAGTATTAAAAAAAAGCTTGCAGAAAACAAGCTTGCCTGTCTTCCCAGCAAAATTACATCGGCTCAGTGAACAGCCAGGCTCCAAAAATATTCAGTGCAGTCAATGTCTCTGAATTCCAGTTTATAACAGCCTGGAAACACCACCACTGACCTGGCCATAACCTGCAGCCACGTCAGGAGTGAGCCAAGAGACTGCAGCCACTCACGAACTGAAGCCAGATCCAGAGCAATCAGAGGGGAAAGCTGTGGCAACACCAACAAGCAGGAAGTGTTTTAAAGAGGAAACATTTGCTAGGCACTTCTCTGTTCTCCTTAGATACTAACAAGTCAGTGCTGCTGCCATGGAAACCCAGGGAGGGAGAGCAGAGAGAAGCTGCTGACTGGCACATATCATACCCCAGCTCCGTGGCATTTACAGATTGCAGATAGCAGAAGCAAAGAGCAGAACGAGGTTGGTATTTCCCTGTATAGATTTCCCTACATAGCTGTCATTTTTTAACAGTTAATAGTTAAATGTGTAGAGATTTAACAAACTTCCATCCCACCAAATACAAAAAAAGGGATAAAAGTGTCCTGGTTTTGCTTCCAGTCAAATACACTTAGTGGCTTGGTGAAGGGAGAGGGCAGCAGCAAAAGTAAATCCAGAGGAATCATTTTTCAGTCACAGGCCCCTGCAGAAAAGAAGGGGAGTCCCAAGCTGGTGGTGTCCCACCACGTGATGCATTTGGCCAGCACAGAACTGGCCCAAGTCAGCACCCAAGGGCAGGGCTGTGCATGTCCTTGGTGCTGGCACAGCCTGGCACAGAGCACCAGGATGGCTCCCCATGCCAGGGCGTGGAGATGAATGTGTTTTCACATGTGGTGGGAAGATACACGCCAGCAAATGGGAGATGCAAATAAAAGGCTGCCAGTGCTGATGCCTACCTACATGCACCACAGAGCATGCACTATCTCCAACACTACTTCTGTCATATCACTGCAGAGAATGGATTTTTGTTCTCTGGATATTTTTTTGGCATAACAGTAGCAGATCAAACCAGGATGTTTTATTCACTGCCAGTTTCAGTCATCTGTATCCCTAAAGTATGTGCAGTCAAACCCTACTGAAAGTCCTCAGAGGAACTCCCATTTCAGGTCAGCAGAAAGGAGGAGCAAAGCGTTCTTTAACTCTCATTTCCTCATTCAAACTTTCATCAGCTGAGTGTTGTGTCCTTTCCTGTCTGCAGTAATGTTAGAGATTCTTTGGGTTTTGTGAAATAGTTTGGAGTAAAGAAAGTTGGGTTTCCTGCAGGAGGAGAAAACACAGCAAAACCAAAACCAAACAAAACCAGAACCAAAGCCTCCTCTAGGTTACAGAGATTTATGGTCCTGTGATTTGCAGCACAAGAAAAACTTTTCTTACTAATAAAAATAATCCGTTGCCAGTGCCCTTTGGTCAGCAAATGACAGGCTTGAAAGAAACAAAACTGAGCTGTGTTTTTAAATCTTCTATTCAGCCCTGAACTTTTTGTTGTTGTGCAGCACGGCCAGATTTGATTAAACAGGAAATGTACTTAATTCATCTGATTAAGTAAATGTAGAGAGGAATTCTGTGATAAGGTTTTTCTAAATAGCAGCTGAACCTTAGATTTTTAAAGGATTTGTTGTGGCAATGGCAATGTGTTATTGATTAAAATGATAATTTAAGCTTTAACTGTCTTCTGCAAATGCAAGGACTTTTGAAAGCCCTGTTTCATTATTTATAGATACAAAACATCCTCACTGATTCTATAATAAACACTGCATTCTTATGTGATGTCACTCAGCTCAGCTGCTGAATGTGTCCAAAGATAGAAAGCTAACAATATTTCTTTAAAGAACCTCCTGTAAAGTAACAGGAAACACTTCTTAACCCTTTTCACCAGCTGGCTAAGTTATAATGTATTAAGTATTTTGAAACACATTCTCATTATCTATAAGAATATATATAAGAATATGCAAACATATAAAGGGAGATCCATATTTTTCTGTCTGGCTTATCTTCAGCATGCTGCTACCTTAAGCAGTAAACTTAGTCAATGATTTGACAAGCTGAAGGATTTTTAAGTATAAGCTACTTCTGTGTTGCTGAAATACTGCTGAAATGTAGTGGTCTCCAGACAAGGGACCCAGAGAAAGCAGTGTCCACTTGAAAAAGAGCTGTGAGAAGCTCCAGCCAAAAGGTTATGCCTCAAATCTGCCTCAAAAATACATATTTGTGATCACTGGTTTTAACCAAAAGCTCCCTTGCTACCATTTAGTATTTAATTCATGTACTGAACAGGATGGCCAGCCAAGTGCAGGCTGTGAAGTTTAAGGCCTACAGCTCTCAGGCTTTGTGGCTTTGCCTTGCACTGCCCTTGTATCTAAGAAGGTACTTGAAAAGAACTGAAAATGTACCTTACCTTGGACTCCAAGTAAATGTTGGCTAAAGACATCTTGGAGATCTTATACAGGCAGATGGAGAGTGAAACAGCGCACAGCACAAACAGTGTGTCATTAATTGCCACCCGGACAGAGACAATGATTTTTCTCTCTGAATTCTGGGTCCTCACCAATACTGCACATGTTAAATTCACCAAGAGGAAGAGGAGACTTATGAAAAGAGAAGCCAGGTAGAGGGGCAACCTGGGAGAGTGAGAAGAAAACAGTTTTAGCAACATTGTTCAGCAGGTGTCAATCATGAGATGGAAATTGCACTCTGAGAAATGAAATCTGCCTGTGTTGGGCTGCCACAGCTGACAGAGTAATCAGCTGCCTGAGCCAAAATCAAAGTGCTCCAGATTGCTGGAGAGATTAACCTAGCTCATTTCAAACCTGTTTTTACAGTTACACAACAAGCTGTAAGTAAATTAATATCAAGTAGCAAAACATGGAAGACTGCAGCAGAAATACAACAGCACAGATCTCGAAAACTGCTTTAAAAATACATGTACCTTCTTAGATCATGCACTTCATACACAGCACAAACCCTCTGCCTACTCACTCCCAGAAGAAACCTCTCCAAAGGCTGAGTTGCCTGGAATGGACTGGTTTTGATCCTGGTTTTACTATACCACCACTGCCATATAAAGCGTCATTGACTGATAATGTTTGCCATCAGATATCAAATTAGGGTAGTGTCTAACAGCAGGAAAAATCTCCAAGTTACTGGTTCCCTAGCTTCCTCTCTTCCTAAACGATTTGGTCATGGTCAACCTCTTGAAAGAAACATCAAGAAATTTAACTATGCATATTGATTCTGGGTTGGCATCTTGCCATCTAGGCCAGAAAAAAAGGGGTGTTTTCACAACCACAGAAGCAGACCTGGATCCAAAATGTGACAGGCAGAAGCTCAGGGGTTGGACTGTTTTTATCTGTCTCATTCTTTTCCAACCTAACCAGTACTGATACCTATGATATAAGCATACCATATAATCAAGGTATTTTATGGTATCTATTTTTTTATTACTGCTTCTAATTCCTCCTTATGCCTACACAAACCTGTGGGGCTTTCGATTTAAAAACAAAACAAAACAAAACAAAACAAAACAAAACAAACAAANAAAAAAAAAAAAAAAAAAAAAAAAAAAAAAAAAAAAAAAAAAAAGGCATGTTTCCTTTCAAGTATTTGCTTAGTTCATTATCATTGCTGACCAAGGCAGTTACTGATAAGATTCATAATCTGCAGTCACTGAACAAGAGGTTTTGGCCACAGCTTTTCATGCCTGTTGGGAACTTTGAATTTGGCTGACAACAAGCATAGCGACTGTCCCTGAGGACTCTGGTTCTGATTGTTTAACAATACCCATTGGGGATCTTTTCCTTTCACACATTCATATTCTTTTGGGTTAGCACCAATGCAGCTATAAAGCTGAAGCATAGCTGGCTTCTTTTCAGAGGGCAGGAAAGAAGGAGATATACCTTTGAGATATTTTAACTTTGTTACAGGGAGAACTGAAAGCCTAAAAGCGTGTGAATCGATGCCTTTCTTTCCAGTTATATCTGGCAGTGAGCGAGGATGCTGTTTTTTCCTTGCCAGGCACGGAAATTCCCTCTCAGCAGGAAGATTGTGCTCATTCTTAACTTTCCAGGGCAGGGCTCTGTTTTTAGGATAAGCAGCTGGAGGTAGTTCCTTTAAACCTCATAGTCTAATGCTGGAAGCATTGCACAACTGAAGTTGCTCTCTCACACAGTTTCCTCTGCAATGTAGTACATTTACAGCTTTTATTAGTACCTCAGAAGTCTTTAAATAGTGGTCATATGTCTTCCTTTCCTTCTCCTCCCAATGTCTCATCTCTAGTCCCCTTGTGGGAGCTTGTGAGGAAAGGCACACTCTTACATCTGCCTGGTGGGACAGTAAGCACATGTCCTCCTCTTGCTCACCTTAGCCAGAAGGACCTTCTGCTGCAGCACAGCCTGCATGCTGGCATGCAGCATCAAGCTGGCTTGCAACCAGCAAAGCTGAGAGGCTTCCAGGCCAGGCTCCTCCTTTGCAGGCTTCAGCAAGAAAAAAAAGGCACTATCACACTCTCGTGTCACACACTCCCATATGTGCCAGGGTGAGCTGTCGTGGCTGGTCAGCTGTGCCGCTCTTCACATAATGATCTTCCAGCCCCCTCATTAACACGACGTGGCCGAGGAAACGGCTGCCTGATTTGCAATGCAATAGAAGCATTGTTGCTGAATATATGGAAAAACACTGATAGAGATGCAGACTGTCCCTCTAGGGGAAGTTTTAGGGTCTCAGCAGATTAAAGGCAGAAAGTATGTTTACAGTACAACTACAAGGGCACCTACAAGGCATGAAGAAGTGTATGGAGTTTTATAGAAAACAGAAAAGCAGGGCAGGAGAGGTGCTTCCAGATTGCACCAGTGAAAACTCAAGTGAAAGTTCAAAGGCCTATTGTGCCTAATCCCCACTTTGGGACTAGTCTTTAAAGGAGCCGTGTGTAATCTGGTTTGGCTGAGGAAGACACATGCCAGGCTTTTCTGTTCCTTCTGTGTCAGGCTGAATGCACCCGTAAGTTTTTCTTTCAGCTGAAAATAAAACCTCAGATAAATGCAGTGAAATTTGCCTTGTTTAACAAGAAAATCTGTTTGAAACCACTGTATTTTGTATGCAGTGTCTGTATTTTGTGTGTAACAAGACATGCACACATAGCACAGCAAGCCCCATCCAAACCTGGTGACAGTAAGAAATCCCCAAGTCCAGGGAGACAGGTAGAACTGTTTAAATATGAATTCGGGCTGGCACAGGCTTCACCTTGAGCTTTTTTACTAATATTGTGAAGGCTGTTCTGAATAAAGTTTGCTTAAGATTCTGCATTCCCAATAGGATTTCATAATTTTTTTTTTTTTGTATTAGAAATTATTCTGATTTCTGAGACCTGCGTCAGTACAGACAGCAGTGCTACCTCTCAGTTGCCCCACTTATGTTGCCATCATCTGTTGCAAAAATGGCAATACCAGGCAATAAGGTCTGACACTTATTAAAGAAAATGCAGGGGGAAAAATCAAAAAGTGGACATTCAGTAATGAAGAAAATCCCATTCAGTAAGTGCAGATTCCAGACCTGTCTGTAGGTTCCACCTTTCCATCATTCATCTGTCCCTCGGGATCTGAGCAACCTGATCTAATGAAAGATGTCCCTGCCCATGGGACATGGGTTGGACTAGATGATCTTTGAAGGTCCTTTCCAACACAAGCCATGTGAGTCTGTGTTCTTTCACTAGCTTGTTACAGTTAATTCATCTGTGGGTGTGCACATATTACATCACTTTAATTGCCCTGTGTGAGATAGGAAACGAGGTCAACTTTATTAATATAGCTCTTTTAGACAGACTAATTGCACTCATGCTGAGATCTAGATGTTAAAACAAAATACAGCTGAAAACCCTTACCAACAGGGCTGAACAAGAAAGAAAAGCTAGGCCAGATCCAGGAGTGATTTGCATTAGAAATCCAGTAGGAAAGAGTCAGGGCAGACATGGAGCTGTTGTGAGGAGGGTAGTCTGTGCATGAGTAACTGTAGCCACAGTACATTTGTGTTTAGGAACACAAATGCTCCAAGGGCTACATGCAAGTTGATAATGTAGTCACTTCATAGGCATTGACTAAATGTCATGAGCTCCCTGTGCTTCAAGAAAGACGTTTTCAAGCAGTGTTCAGGAATAAAGCCTTGCCACAAGCATCAGTAAGAGATGAGGTTCAAAGCTTCTAGCTCTCACCTCTAAAGCCCTGCAGGAACCTGTCCACAGACAGTCCTCCACCACCCTGACCTGGCTCTGTGCAAAGCCATCCTCTTTGTCCCTTCTGCCTGTGTGCCCCATGAGGGGCAGGCATATCTGCTCTGGAGGGACCTGCCTGGGGTGTGCTCTGCTTGTCTGCCAGCCCATTCTCCTGGATTTTCTGCCCACAGGAACCAGAGGGCAAAAGGGGGGTCCAAAGCCACAGTACAGCCTGGAGTCCACATTCCTGAGTCAGCCATCACACCCTGCATTTCCCATGCCCTCCCCACCTCAGGCCTGCTCTCACTGCCCTGATACCAAACATGGCTCCCAAAGCACTTGGCACAGATGACCGCCCCACAAGCTGTATGAAAACTCAGTAGGATAACAAATTTCTAGAGCAAGGACAGTGATAATATTTGCCCTGTTAATACAGTACTATGTTCTCCTAACAGTCAGCAAATACCATGTCAGATTACAGTTCAAAATTATTCTGTTTTCTTATCCTGATTTCATATTGTAAATTCTTTCTTTAGAATGGAGACAACCTGTCTCTCTCTCCCCTCCTTCTAAACATCATTGCCCAACTGAGGCTTTTAAGTGTTGCCACAACAAATATTAATTTATTGAGCTCTTCCTGAGCTTTCTGGACATTACTGCCCTTTGGGGTTCTTTCAAGTACATCCTGACAGCTCCTCCTCCACAACAAGATGACAAATGAATCTCTCCACCTAAATGCAAATCTATCATAACCTCAACTTTATGGATTCAGGGGAGGTTATCTATAAGCTCCCAAACACATCACAAAACTGAATCCATTCTCCCTAGCTCTTTTAAGACTTTTAAACTTTTAAAACTTTTAAGACTTCTATTACCACTGACCTCACAGGTTAAAACATACCCACTCCCACTCATTCCTGTCAAAAAAACCAAAACATCACTCTGCTTCTTCAGCACTGGATCCGAATCTACCTACTAACACAAATTGTACTATGTACAAATTTCTACTAAGAACCAGTAAACAAATCCCCAGGGTGGGTGTTTTCTGCTTGTATTTGAAATATTTGCCTTTGAAATATGTGAATGCCTAAAAATGATCCTTGTGTTGGGAAAGGACAGTCTCCTAAAGGTCATAGGAATAAGGTAGCTTCAGAACCATCATCATAAAATACTGGTATACAAATATGAATAGATGACACATGGGCGCCACAAGTTAGAAAAGATGTTTCTCAAACAGCACGGTTGTTCTTCTTAACCACATTGAATGTTTGCATATTTCTTACCTGTATTTCAGTAGCTCAGGGGAATATTTTGACTTAGCTTTGAAAATCACCTGCAAAACAAAAAAATATTGCATCAAACACAGAATACATGTCAGCAAAGAAAGACATACTGAGTCACAGCAATTCTGTCTCACAGGCCACAAGATATGTCATGACAGGTTTGATTACATAACGGATTTGCATGGATTGCTTACCCATGGCAGGCAAGCTCTAACCAAAGTACTAGAACCACTCAGCAGGTGATCAGATGCACTTGTACAAAAATTGTCTACACTATTATTTTCACTTACTCTGGTTTAGGAATAAGGTCCTTTATACCAGTATTAACAAAAGGATCAATGCCAGTATAATCATAGAGGGAAATTATTATAGGCTCTTACATGACCTGACAATACATGTCTCTCAGGTAGACCAGCTCACACCAGGCCCAATGTTTCCATGAAGAGCCCATCATAGTACCATGGCCTGAAATTAGATATATACTTTTACATTCATGTTGCATTGCCAAAAAGATGGCATTGAGAGCCAAACTCATTATTTTACTCAGAGGTATTATTTGGCTTCTGCTGACTGTCTCTTCACTGTACAACAATATGTGCTTTTACAGAGAGATAGCTCAGGCCCAGCAGTTAGCTTGCTGTACCAGAAAAGATAAAATACTGACAAGTTCTCTGTAATGTAGCTAGATACCATCAGCCATAGTTGTTTACCCACCATCAGAAATTATACAAAAACATACTACCATATTTTGTATCTTATTTATTAAAAAAATACCTGAAAGCATCACTGCTTTTTTTATAAGCTAACGTGGTTTCCAAACAAACTTAGTTTACAAATGTGCATTTAAACCAACAACAAAGCACATTGGTTACTAGTATTATAAAAACCACATGATGTATGACTTATTCTGGGTTGTTTCCCAAACATTTTCTCCTGAAGTTATGCTATCTTATCCATTTACCTTGGTTTTGCATGCTCTTTAGTAATGTTTGCATAATATGTACTATGATTATTATGCTTTCCCAAGGAAATGGGACTTAAAATGATCACAATGTGACTGTAGACATGTCTGCCTGTCAATTTCTTTATCTGGCCTTTACTAATCTTAAAATACTTCAGAAAACTGTTGGGAAAATGCTTGAAGTATCAAAGACATGATGCTTTATCACCCTTCTAAAAATCAACAACTCAAAGGAAAAAAAGAACTCTGAAAATGTATCTAATATATGTCTTCTGTGAGAAGAAGCCTACATGATTCTACACATCACCCAGTAGGAGACAGTCTGCATAGCAAAATATTGTAAGGAATTCTCCAGTTATGGGAACAACTGAGAGTCAATCATGAGACATAGACCTGGAGAAAATCAGGCTCAACTTGTTCCAGAGCTCCTGGAACAACTTGTCATTTAACTCCTATTCACCATAAACAGCTGCCTTGACATGGAAATTATTTCTGTGATGCACCAGCCTGCTTAGGAATAGCTGAAGCAGCAGAGAACACTGAGTTTTTCAGCAAACTGAGAATAAAATTGAAAACTTGGGGGGAAAAAGTCTCTAAAAATATTCTGCAACCATTGATACTGTTTTCAAATAGATTACATCTCTGATAGTATCCCTCACTGAAATTTTGGGACTCGTTCTCCAAATTCCTGGATCATGATATCTCACAGGAGGTCAGGAAGAAGTTTTAGGTTGTTTTATTTACTTGCTTTTGAAAGGAAAGGTACAAGGGGCTTGCAAATGTTCTGCACTTCTGCTGTGCATAGAGTAGTTGTCACTTTCAGAGAAGGGATGAGGTTCAAAATACTTCCCGGATACTTTTTGTACAAGATTTACTGCCTACCCTGCCTATTCTGGAAGGAAGGGAGGGAGGAAGCAGATTCCTGACCTCAATGAAGCTAAACAAGTAATCCTTGTCTCTAGGGCTGTTCCACAGTCCTCACCTATTGTGAGTAGCACTTATACACATTGTACCGTTAATTTTGACACCTTTCAGAAGTTGCACTGAACAGAAGAGTTCAGAGCCTCTGCAAAGAACTTCAAAAGACAATTTCCAGTGGGCAACAAGTTGTTCTGGTTTCACAAAACCTAGCAAATATCAAGTTCCTAAATTCCATCTCCAGTGGTTCCCCAAAAATTATCTACTCATCCTTCTTAAGTCACAATCCTGTCACATAAACCAACCCAAGACGACTGCTCAGCAAAATCTCCATGGATAACTTAGATAAAACCAAATGCAATGCTCCTGCTGCAGATCCAACAGGATCTCAAGATTCAAGATCACCAAAACAGCTCTTACTGTGATTCTGCATTTGGTGAACCTGTCCCAGGTGATAGATGTTCTGAAATTTTCAGAGCAAAATGACCATTAAGAAAGAGAATAAACACTGTAAAAAAAAAAAAAAAAAAAAAAAAAAAAAAAAAAAAAAAAAAAAAAAAAAAGATGCTATGTAGAATAAAAGCTACACTTTAAGACATGGAGAATTCTAATCAATTCACTGCTAGGCAGCTGGCAGATTCTGCCACCTTTGCTTAAACACTGATGGGGCCTTAGTTCATGGAAGCAATGGGATTGTCACAGAATAAAGGGTTGCTCAGTGGGAGTAAGGATGTCAGAAGCTGATCTCAATATACCTTACATGCGTGGGTGCAGCTTTTTGCTTTTAGCATTTAGCTCAAGAGACTGGTTGCTCAATGGCCCCTCCTCGCAGCAGTGTTGAGAAAGCTTCCAGTCAATATCTGAGTCATCTAAGTAAGTCTTCCAGCAAACCAGAGCAAACCAGACTATTCCTAAGAATAGACTAAACAGCAAACAGAGAGTAGGCTCTTTTGAAAAGATCTTTCAGAGAGGCCCAAGATGAACATGGAAAACACAGTGAAAGTCCTTGCTAATTTTCTTATGTCTAAAGGGTTACTTTTTAGTCTTAAAAGTATTTCCCCTTCTGCTTGTTCTTTGAAGACGAAATATCCTGTTTTGGCTCTCTGTTTCTGCCAAAGGGTTGGAAACCTCAAATGAGATTCTCACACCCCCTCCTCCACTCCCCTGCAGTATATGTCTGGCATACAAAACTGCAGCAGTTCAAAAGGACTCCAAAAATTTCTTCATACAGCCAGAGAAAATTCCCATTGCAGGAACTGATGTAAACAGCTGACCTTAGAGACATTTTACCAGGCCCCAGGAGTTGGGATGGCATGGGACCCATCAGCAGCTTGGCTGTAGAGAGCCCTGGAGAGATGCTGGGCAGCAGAGCAGGCAGACAGGGCCAGTCTGTTTTAGCTGATGGGGGCTCCAGCTAATCAGGAGTCACTTTGGCTCTATAAGTATCAGTGAAACAGCTGTCAAAGCCAAGACAGATATTCCCAAAGCAAAAGAAAAATAAAATCTCCCTGGAGCAATTTTTGTGCCCATGCTCTGATTTAGCTGAACTGATGTGATGACTGACACAAACCCCTGCTGTACCTCCAGTGCCAGCTGATCAATCCACTTATACAGGAGCTACAGCTCAGCTTACCAAAAAGCCTCAGATATGTGGTAAATGCTTGCATATGTCTCAAGCTGGTTCTCTGCACAGGAATGAAGTTCAGCTGTATTTACTACTTCTCACCTCAAAAACCCTATAAGAAACATAGCATGCACTTTTCCTTCCCAGTTCGTTTCACTACAGTCCCTTTCTTTCTCTGTCACACTCCCTGCAAACTTCCCTTGGAAACCTGAAAACATGCCACAACTTCATCAGCAGCACATTTACCTTTCTTCTGCTGTGTATCTTTCAGTCCCAGGCCACCTTCCCCTTTCTCTCTTTCTTCCATGTTCTTTCTTTTATTTGGATCAGAGTTCCCAAAACTGGCAAGTTTTCCCTCTACTCTCTAAATTCTACACAATTTGTAAGGCCTACAGACATGGGCAATACGACTCACTACCATACTCAGTCTTCCATGAATTGGTAAAAATAGTCCTAAAAGGACAGGAATGATTGTGGGGGCTGACAGCCAAAATAAATTTTCAAGAGTAGCTTTCTTATCAAATTATTTTCTAAATCAAATGACCTCATCCTTCATGTCAGATGCTGACAGCCATCCAAACTGCAATTGCAATTTGTCTTCTGTAGATACAATATTAAGGGCAACATTTTACAGCAAACATATTTGCTGATGCTTTGCTATATGTAGTTAGACTCCTGTGTAGTTCTATATACATCTGAAACTTGTTTAAAATTAATAAGCTTGATAATATAGGATTTATTAATTTCTGCTTAAAAAAAATCTCCAAAATAAAAAGCCCTCTCTGTTCTCTCACTGGTGAGAACTTTTGAAATGCTATCCCTCCGTAATTAGAGAATGGGAAATTTTCTTAATTCTCCTCCCAGAGCTAACATTTACTCTGGTTCCACTGAAATACATGAAAACTTTCTGAAAGCCTTGTGCTGTTTTTACCCCACCCTGCCAGGCATGGCCAGTTCCCCTCTGAACTGTCTTACACCCTACAACTTCTCTTCATTTGAAAGTCCCTGATTTTATCAGCACTGCCTGCGAGGCAGGGTAAGCTTCTCAATCCGGATGCCAAAGAAAAGGGAAGATGGTTAGGGAGGAGGAAGGTGAGGTAAAATCTGCCTACCAGCCTTCCCCACCCATACTGTCTCACAGCTCTTTAGCTCAGCACTACTTTCCCTTAATCCTGGAGAAGTTCCCAACCTGATGACAAAACCTAGAGCCCACCCAACTGTTTTCTGTGCCTGGCCACAAGGGAGGCCTGGGATTTTCAGTGAACTTTATAGCTCACGATCTTTGGCCCTGACCTTGTTCTTTGAGTGTGTAACCCTCCATCCGAGCCTCTCTCCTGCTTCATTTGTTTTCTGTTCCCCAGGGAAATGCAAAGCCTGAGCAAACAGGACAAAGTGAAGCAACTACTTCTCTGCCCACCCCTCACAGGCACCGTAAAAGGCAACTTATGTTTTTTTCCCAGAGCCTCTTTACTCTTTTACCCACAGCACTAACTGTAAAGCCTGGGGACTCATCTCAGTGTCCCCCTGCCAGGGACAGGGAAGATTTGAGAAAGCAGGACATAAATAAAAGAGTACCCAGTTCCTGAAATCCTCATTTTCTTCATTATCCCTCACTGTGGGATCCTCCACTTCTTTCCCTTTAAAGTGGCAAATATGTTTTTAAGCAAAAAATAAGCCCTTGGAAGCTGCATGTTTGAGGCAAATATCTCTATGGCATTTTTGCACTATGCACTTTAGCTACCTATCTAGTGGATCAGAATCAGGAAGCATCTCTGTCTTGGTACAGTGCAATTACTTGCTGGTGTGCTGCTGTTTTACAAAAGTGCCACTGGATCTCATCTTCATTTGAGATTTTTTTTAATGATTTCCAAGCAGGCAGAGAACCTACCCTCCAGAGAGGGTAGATCACACTATGATTTTTCTTTAGAAGGGAATGAATACAGACACAGGGTTAATAAATTCTAATACATTTACCTATTCCATTAGAAATCATATTAATCATATTAATTTTCTCCATCCAGTTTGAGATCTCTGAGAGGAACTAATATTCTATAAGCCTTATCTGCAGCCCCCTTTATACTTGCCCTAAGTAGGGCATTACAGCGGTATCAAAAGACCCTGAACTTGGCTGTTAACCCAAAGATCCCATTTTGAGTCAAAACTATTTTGATCCTAACTTCCCTTCTGCTCATAGTTCCCCTGCTTTAGCAACCTGCCCCAACATACTAGAGGTTCTGCTGCAGCTGCTGATGCTCAAGGCTGGGAACAAAACTCTGCTCTGCTGATGTCATCAGGGCTTATTTGTCTTGCTACACATAAAACACAGCTGAAATTCCCTATGGCTTTGGGATACCTATTAAAAAAGAGAATAGTTGTGGCTAACTTTCCGTCAAGTTCAAAGGTGCTTGTTATTCAAAAAATGCCCTTGGGCACTTACCAAATGAGGTTTTTGTTTGGCCAGGAGGATTTGCAATATTTCTTGAATCACTTTTTTTCTTCTCACATCTACGTTTAAAAGCTTTCCTAGCAGTGCCACATTTAGGAATGGGGGGTGCTGAACAGCAGATAACAAAAACCTACAAAATCCAGAGACCCATGGGATCTCTTCCAGTGCTCTGTGCCGATACTGCAGAGCAGTTCTCTCCCTCTAGCTAAGTACCAGTGAAGTAGCAGGAGTTTCATGCAATGAGGCACAGCTGCAGACCCTTCTTGCTGATCTTCTAGGGAATAAAAGGATAAAAGTTGTTTCTAAACAGGTCTGTGAAGTTTTAAGCCATTACTGAAAACAAAATTTTCTCTCTCCACCCCTTTCACACTAGTTCTTGCTTGCCTACTGTGGAAAGCTAGATGCACATTAAATACAAGATGCTGAATTTCAAGCCAAACCACCTTTTAATGGTTAGAAGTAAAGAATTAATAACAGTGAATTAAAAATATATGCACTTATTCTGCCATATATTCGTAGAACAACTGTGCTTGTATTTCTTAAACCTTTGTTTCAACTGGGGAGGTTTTGAGATTAAATTTCACTGGCAGCAACTAGCTCTAAAGCAAACAACAATACTAATCTTATGTCTGCCTACAGTGGCCCAAGATATTTAAAGATTATGACACACATCACAAACTCTAAAAGTCCCTTGCAAATATTGTTTCAAAAGTCACCCAGCAGCTCTTCAAGACAGGTAGCTATTCCCCCCTTTTTCAGAGGGGATCAGAGGGAAGTCATGAGGACTCAGGATGACAAAGCAGGAATTCTGTCTCAAAGGCAGAACAAACAGCCTTAGCATTTTTTCTGTTCCCAGCCACTGACTTTTACTTCCTGAACGCTATCAGACAACAATGCTAAAAATAAGTGAAAAGGACACATGTGTGCATTCTGTGTGCTGTCTTTTCAGATCCTCCTTAGACAAAAGGAATGTTACCTGCAGCACTCAGCCTCCTGAGTGCTGACACTTACTGCACAGACTGCTGTGCCCCCTCTGTGCTCGGTCCAGCCCAGGCTTCTCTTGGCCAAGAGCCAGGATGCTGCATTCAGCCTCCAGACTTCCACAGCAGCCCTACACACGTGTCTGAGGGAAGAGTCTGACCTACAGCTGTCACTTAGTCCCACCATTGAGATGGGATGGACTGTGTGCTGAGGGACATTTGGCCCTGGGAAGCTGCAGTTATCAAATGATTCTCACAACAGCTATGGGATAAAGCATAGGTCACTACATGCCTGAGCTGGATTTGAGTAGTATGCAGATGAAAGGTTCCTGTAATCCCTTAATATATCTCAAGTACCAGGGAGTGGAGCAGGGTGAGTTAGCAGGCGTTTCAGACACTGAATCCATGAAAGCAAACCTAAGCACAAAACTGGGTATGTGGTTCTAAGTATTTAATACCCTCTACAACACAAGTGATCTTCTTACAGCTGTCATGCTTACCATTGCTGCTTTTCCAGCCCTGGGATAGCAGCCCTTGCATGCAGCCTGATGTCTCCCGTCAAGCTGTTCAGAATTGATAAGGCCTGTCATCACTACACAGCACGGTAAAACACCATGGAGACTACAGAAGCACCAGCCCCAGGCACCAAGCTGATTCCAAGTGGGGCACACAGCAACACCCATAGCATCCTGAGCACTGCCTGGTGTGCTCCAGGGCTGGCTGATGCTCTCCTGACCAACTGCTCCTGCACTGGCAAAGTGGACTTTGATCAGGGCCACATGAGTGCAGGCTTGGCATCCTGCTCCAGGGACTACAGTGGGATTGAGGAGATAAAGAATCCAGTCTCTGCCCTCCTGCAAGTTTCCTGTGATATCTTAGGCAAGCCCAGCAGCCTTTCTTTGCCTCAGCATGCCAATATCCCATCCCTCAGCCAAATACAAGATACCCAGGCTCATCATAAATATTTCAAAGCAACCCTAGCTGCAGCAACCTGAAGCCCTGTGCAGCTTAACTCATCTGGCTTCTTAGGTGTCCAGGGCACAGATACACTCTAAAGACCTCTTCCTGAAATGGAGATACTATTTCCTTTACTCCACTATACAGCTAATTTACCTTTATATCAGAGAGTCCTTGAAACAGAGGGTGTATCTGCTCACAGCACTTAGCACTTATTGAACAGAGTCAAAGCTGTTTGTAATAGAGATTGTTGCAGGAATTTGGGCCCACAGTAGGACTCCATCAACAGTTTCAATTGTTATACACATAATAGAAATCTCACTCAAAAATATTAGCCAACTTATGAAAAAACTGGGACCAGGTGGTTGTTGCTGGCAATATCAGACATTACAATTCTGACTGCACACAGAGATCAAGTCTGGTAAGCCGGGAGGTTTTTAAACTCTAGTAACAATAATAAAGCATAATAATAGAGTGACAATTCAGGTGTCCAAATTCCAAGCCCTCCTATACATTTTTTCTCCAACCTTCAAATTATTTTTATAGATAGTAGACATGTTAATTGATATTCTCACAGTGATCACTTCAGGCTCCGGTTTCATTGTAACACTGATCACTTGCACATAGACCAGAAGTTAAAATACCCAAATAAACAACTGAAATTTGCTTTTTGCATTGCCAAGGTACATTTGTAAATTACATTTTTCTCATGATGCTCACATAATAAGGCTTTACCATTCAGCTAGATTTAATCAACTATACATCTGTTGCTTACCTGTGTGAAGTAAAGATTCATCAGGGTCAGGGTGAAAAACTGGAGGCAGACTGGGAAGCAATAGAGAAGCCAGAAGATGAAGGGGCTGAGAGAATTTGCTGTGACAAAGTCTTTGAAGTAAAATGAAAAGAGCACTGTCCTAAGAGAGGCCCAAAACAGGCACAGAAACAGAAATACAGTTTGGTAACTGAACCTCTTGTGCCTGTAGTGAAGGACCAGCCAGAGCTGGACGTAGATGAACACAAAAAGCAGTGAATAAAAAACAGTATATACAATGGTCAGGCCCAGCTTCACATACGGAGGGACAGCTGGCGTCAGGGTCGGCGGAAGGGTGTCATTTTTCAGTGGGTCCCACTCAGGGGCCTCCATTTGATATCGGGAATCGTCAGAATTATTTAAGTTTGGCTGCCGCTGTTGCCTCCTCCTCCTTCTCCTTTCATCTTCCTACAGCATAGGAATCAAGAAAATGAAAGAAAACAAGCTGCACTTCCTCTTTGGCAGCTCACTGTGGGCTGGTAGCACATGATCACAATTCAGAATGATTCATTAGGACTGCCTTTGTCAGCAATTGGCAGGGAACAGCTCAGAAAGCTGCTCTTTGCTGATGTCTCTGCACAAATCTTTACCATCCTTAAGAAACAAAGAAATCCAGCACCCCCTGAATGGTTTACTGCTAATTTTTTTCCTAAGGAAAATTATCTGGGTTTTAAATTAGTTAAGTAATGTTCTATTTTCTACAAGAAGCAAGTACCTGACACTTGCCCAGTAGCAGCCACATCATATCTCTGTAGGATTTTCTTTTCTTGTTTCCTGTTTAACAAGTCCTTAATTTAGCTGCATTTTCTTAGAAATCATTTTAAGCACCTTCAAGTACTCCTGAAATTCAAACTGCTGTATTAAGCTGCAACAGCTCAGCCTGGCATTGCAGAAACCTTTGTGTTCATAAAGAATTACACAACTGACACAGCAAATCTAATGCACTCAGTTTCTTCTTTTTCTTATAAGATGCCTCATTAGAATGGGGGAAAAGATACATCAGGACTTCCAAACCTACCATATACAGGAACAAAATAACACTTCCTAAAAATCTAAATTCACCAAAGCATACATGCAGCTACAGGTTCTTTTCTTCTTGGTTGCTTTTGTGCCATCACTCTGGAAACAGCTGACTGGACACGCCTTCTCACAAGTGTGCAGATGTGCCCTTGGGATGAAATCTATAAATTATTAGGTGCTATGGCAGGCTGATGGGTTTGACTCACAGGGGTGGGAAGTGAGAACTGAAACTGAGTGGTTTAAACATTTGTAGTGTGGTTGAAATGCTTCATATATCTCTAGGTCATGTATAGCACCATGTACCATACAACAACAAGATTTTAAAAGCTACTTTGGCTATGGCTGGAGCACTGCCATGTGTTTCTCTATCATTTATAGTAAGGTGATTGCAAGAAGTGCTTATTACCTGAACCAATCCCCAGGGAAGATTCCACATGTCTGGTGAGCAGTGAAAAAAGATTCCTGTAGTGGAAGGATCCATGTAATGAACTAACAGAGAACATGGTATGCAGAAACTGACACCTATCAACCAAAATAATGATTTCCATTATTAATGCCTTGCACTTAGTTGAAAACTACTATTTTGTTGAAAAAGACAATTATCATAATCGTGCTTATTAATATAAATACAATATATAAAAATTTGGGTATCTATTTAAAAAGATTCTGAAGTGAATCCCATTCTGCCCTAGAAATACCCACACTGAACCCTTAAAGCTCTGTTCCAAAACCCAACATTAGGTACCAAAATTTAAGCAGTTTTCTTTTCAAGGTGCTGACTAAACTCAGGTCCCATTGACTGCAAAAGGATTTGTGGGTTCTCAGTGCTTCTGTAAATCTGGTCATTGATTAAGGTTTCTAGACATGATTTTAAGACTCTTACCAGAAGCAGTCAGCCTTGGAAATCCCAGATAAACAGCTTACAGAAGCAGGGTGATACACAGCACTGGGTGACGGTTGATTTGACTATGGATAGAAATGTACAGAACATGAATGAATATGGGAAAGATGAAAGAGGATAAGAAATGTCTAAGCACTAAAAATCATGTACATGTACAGAGGTATATTAGAGCTTGCAGAAGAAGACTTCTATGGCTTCAGTGCAAATAAACTTGGACTTAGTTTTGAACTAGCACATGCTCCTAGATCCTGCATAATTCCTAGGGAAAAAAAAAAAAGAAAAATAAAAAGAAAAAAAGAGTAAAATTTACTTGATACTAGGGTAGGACATGGAAAACTGAGCAGTTGCTGATGCAAGTTTTTCAGAGAAGCTGTCTGTACTCAGGCTGCAACATTCATTAGGAAAAGATGGGGCAGGTAAAGGGCCTGAACAGGGGTTTAGAAAATATGTATAACAAATAGGATACAATAAATTATATTTCAATACATACTACAGAAGGCTCCATCTCCCAGATCAGGAAAATATCTCCCCTATATTGATATATACTTCCTCCTAGCAGACAAGAAAAACATCTTCCTAGCCTTCCTCAGTTCCACTAATAGGCCAGCCTTGTGTATCTGTCAGTCTTTACAACCCCAGTGCACACATGCACTTTCTAGAAGCCGGAGTACAGCAATAAAAATTCAGTGGGTTACTCACCACCTCTGCTCTCAGCACAAACCTTCTGATTGTGCTTGTGGCTATCATTAACCCACAGTGGCCATAAGCACTCTATTGCTGTTTATCAGTGACCTATAACAACTCTTCACAGCTTGTGTTGTAGGACTTTAACCTGCTACAAGAGGGGTAAAGGCTTCCACTGCATTCCTTCAGCAAGAGCCACCAGGATTTTAACACTGCCACATGTCTGAAGCATTCTATAAAATGTACAGAGGAGCAGGAATCCATTTCCACTCAACAATCTGCTGGTTTAGTGCCCTTGTGGATGTGATTGCCAGCTCATACTTTGTGGGAACATGTTGTAAACACCTAAAGAAGAAGCTGCTGCCTTGATCAGGCGTTGCCAGGGGACAGCAAAAACTGTGGTTGCACAGATTGTGTGACATAGGTGAGCAAAGGTTGGTTGTGAAACTCTGCATTGCAGCATTATAAGAAACTTCTTAATAAACCAAACTTCCCGTGCAGCTCTTCAGTGCTTAGGAAGTTCAGCCACTTCTTGGTCTTCAGCAGTCCTGCTGCTCCCTGTGGATGATGGGAAATTCCAAAAGATCTGTTTGTGTTACTGTTTTCTTTCTAAGGGCCATTGGTCAAAAAAAGAAACTTCACTGAACCACCAGTGTTCAGAAAGTTGCTTATCTAGGCTGTCCCACTTCTATTTGACTTGAAATGAACAAAAGTAGGTAACATAAAGTGTCCAGATTCTGCAAGTTGAACTGCTGCCCCTGCTCCTGCGCAAAGAGATCTGAGTTCTCACCTTTGATGTCACCAGAAGTTAATAAATTTGCTGGCAAGACTGTTAGCATTCTGCAACTACGGACTCTCATTAGTGTGTAGTTCTAAAAATCTTTTAGAAAGAGTTTTGCAAAAAAATGCACTTGTGAGAAGGGAAGAAAAGAAAGTAATTTAAGATTTTGTAAGATACTGAACCATGTTCATATTTGATTTTATACTATGGTAGCCCAGAAAACTTGTCCATAGTTAGATGGGCAGTTTTTTTAATTTTTTTGAGGCTTCATGATTTCTTCGACTGTGTTTTTTATAATTACCAGGCTCTCATGGTTTAAACCTGAAGTACTAAATAAAGTACCATAGCTGGACCTTTATGTCTGTCCTTCTTCAAAAGTTGCTTTTCCCCAAAGTTATCTGCAAAATTGTGAGGCCTATCAATTCAATTCCACCCCTTATGAGACATACCAGGAGAGGTTATCAGATAGACAGGCCTCTTGCCAAACCAAACAAAAATAAACTGGCATTCTGGTTCATTTTCTTTTGCTCCGCACCCCATGAGGCCTACGATTGCAAAACTCAACAACAACGTTTTGAAGTAAATAATTCTTCCTATTTCTACTCAAAAAAAAACAAGTGGGAGAAAAATCTGATGCTGAACAAGATTTGTCAAGTATCTGGTGGAGAGTAGGAGTACTAATACTCTGAATTAGGCAAAGGGTAGAGATACTGTGGAATTCATGATTATTTAATTCTCCCAAGTTTGTCACAACACTTACACCTCATCCTTTTTCATTTTGTGTCCCACAAAAGTATGAGCTCAATTCCTTGCACTCCACTCATTTTAATTTAAATGACCTTTTGAATAGATAAATTCCTCTGAAGCCTTTTGTAATGTGACTATTAGAATAGAGAAATTTAACAATGTGGTGTAAGCACACACCTTCTACACCTAATACTTAGGCCAATGCAATTTGGTGCATTACAGGACAAGATGTCACATTTCTTGATGAGACATAGTGGCCAGGATGCTGAAAAAAAGGGACATTTCCTTTGAACAGGTTCAGCAATCTGATTTAACTACAGGGGAAACACCTAAACTAACGCCTGCTCAGCATGACGGATGAATAGCCAATAAATACTGAACCTGTAATTTCTCATTTGTCTTTGGATTCTGAGAACCTTATTTGAAGCTTTTTGAATGCTACTGCATTGCAGAGCCTATGTACTTAGCCTTGGAAAATACTGCTGATGGGATACTTCTGTCCTTCATTCGGAATGGGCTCATATCCAAGTCGTGGTCTACGTCACCATCTTTGGGATCCAGCGTCTCTCTGCCATTCAACATTTAGCAACTCTGTTAAAAGCCAAACAGAGGGCTGGGAACCAGTTTTCTCAAGGGAAAAAAATGTCCTTTCATTGTCGGGCTTTCTCTGTGCCTGGGCATGTTACATTTCACTATTAATCCTGACACAGACCTCATACTCAAAACATGTCTAAATAAAACCCTCATAATAAATCAGGATTTATTATTCTAATCTCATTTAGGTCATACAGTGGCGTAAAACAGTGCAAATGTAGGGCCTTAACCCGTAATCCTTAAGGCAGCCAAAGCTTCCATTGGCTTCACATAAAGTAATGCCTACACTTCGAGGGCAGGAGCTCACCACACAAACTAATCAGAGTAATGCAAATACCTTTTAAAGCAAGAAAAGTGCGGTTTCGTAATTTCAGCCCATGCTTGACCAGAAAATTTTCCAAAATACATAACTAATTGAACAGAAGATTGAAAGAGACTAAGTGTGGAAACAGAAGTATCTGAACACGGGCGCCTTTGTTTCATTTTCAAACTTTGTCTCTATTAGGCTGGTTGAATGTTGATTTCAGGCTCTCCTGCAGACTTTTCCATTGTACAATATGCTATAGGAGCAGTGTGAAGCTCGGAGTTGTAGTTTGGATTCCAGATTAGCAAGAAAGTCCTGGACATCCTGAAATTTCTAGCCTTCTTTGCTTTGTTTGACTTAGTGTTTACCAGCTTCTCTGCACCCATCCCCAGCCCACACTGGAAAAACCCATCAAAAGGGAACTAAAGCAGTTGGGCATTTCCCTTCAGTGGGGATTCCCTTAGACAGATTTGTCAGCTGTGTATGAGCTGACTGGAAAAAAGAAGTGGATTAGATATGTACTGAGAACAGAGGAAGGTGAGTTTGAGTGCTAAAGGTTACTTGCCCCAGTGTCTGCACATTTCATATTACCTGTGACACTTCCTAGCACGGAACATGTCTTCTCTTCATGAGAATCTTGACAGGTAAATAACAAAAGTCCATTTGAAAAGGGATTATTTTATTTTATCTGATTTTAGCCACATACAGGAAAGTGAGTTAATTAATTTTCTTCCCTTGGCTTCCGATACTTAGACAATATGAAGCTTCTGGCTCACAGCTAACAAAACCCTCCATGTTACCAATCACCTGATTCAGCTCTGATTATCTGTTCATTCAAGCAGCTGAGGATTCAGCTGTGGAAGCAGAAGTCCAGAATCTTGCTTAAGCCTTCTCAGGTTAATGTATCAAGAGGGTTTTTAACTCCAGTGTTCTAAATCCATGCCAGTTAGTGCCAACATCCAGGCTAGCTCGGAGGAAGATGAGGGTTATGTTGGGAAGTGCGCTCAGAGACAGGCCTGAGCAGCTTGGTGTTCCCTCAGTTCCTGAAACTGCGTTGCCACGGCTGAGCTCTGAATGTGGGCACTGCAGAAACTTGTCAGCTGCAGGGTTGTCCTTGGAGTATTGATGAAGGCAATTTTGTTGGTGAGGGACCCCAGTCTAGCCTTTCTGGGATATAAAAACAGGGTGGAGAGGGATAGCCACTGTAGCTGGAAGCAAGGAATCCTGTCTGGGACTGCAAGGTGGTATAACTGAGCAGAACAACAGAATTCCCAAGATACATGTCAAATTCATGGCTCAGAGATGCATTCCCACAAGATGGGCTTTCTTTGATCATTAGTGAATCTGTACTTAAGCACATCGGGAAAGACCTGAGATACATTTATATTTCCTCGGCTAAAAGCATGTTGTAAACAAACGTTTCTAGCAAATTTGCATTCAACTTTTGACAAGTCAGATTGAGCCATCAGTGCCCTTCCTCGCCCCACACGTGGATCCTTTGGATGTCGCATCCCATGCTCACCCTCGTGTGTTTGCCCTGGGACTTTCCCAAGGTGTCAGTCCACACCTGAGGGCAGAGCACTCCGGTAGCACCTCCAGCTTCAGTCAGAGGAAAGGGACAGAGCTGGCACCTTATCTGCCAGCAGGCTGCCATCTGCTGACCCCCAGATCATGCTGTGTCCCCACCCGCTCCGAGGGCCCCCCTGCCAGCGGAGAGGTGAGGACACTACGGAGGAGTCTCGCCTCAAGCCACTGTCCCTGGGTCCCTGTCTGCCAACAAGAAGGGACAGGGAGGGCTGGGTCAGAGCCCGCCACTCCGGGAGGCGGCCCGGGGACACGGGCACAGGCGGCGGCACCAAGGACGCCCGGGAGCAGGCCCGGGAATGCGGGGAGGGCCCCGCGCGGCCCTGCCCTCAGGGCGGGGCGGGCACGGCCGCCGCCACCGGGGCTGTCCCTGCGGCGCCACCGCGACCCCTCGCGGGAAAGGAGAGCCGGGAACGGCTGCGTCGGCTGCTTGTTGAGGGGCGTGAATTCCGGGTGGGAGGGGTTTTTGGTTTGGGTTTTTGTTTGGTTTGTTTGGATTTTTTTTTTCCTTCTGCTTCTTTTTCTTCTGTTAACCTGAGATTACAGCTGCTTTTCCTTCCAGCTCTGTGTGTGCTGAGGGCATATGCTTTTCCGCAGTTCCAGCCTGTTTTATCCATAAAGCTCCCCTGGAAGAGAAGCGGAGGTTGTTCCATCGGTTCATGTCCCCCAGCCACCTGCGTTTAGCCAGGCAGTTTCCTGTCCCGACCAGCAGCTTTTCCCTATTTACCTTCTTGCAAAGCAGTAACCAGCATTGTCCTGGTTTATTCGGCACGGTTTTACTTGTTTGTGAACTGTGTCTCAGTGGCAGAAATCGATTGACCTTCGTCTTGTCCTCCTTAACATCATTAAAATACATTTATGTGAAAATAAATAGTAGCTGGCTTAACAAAATGTTGGTTTTATTGGGGCAAAAGTGCCAAGGTTGTACTGTATGTCCATAAACGGAACTGCATTTGTTTCAAACACAGTAAAATAAAAGATGATCTTTTCATGAATGCAATAATCCTCCCAGCTGTTTACGTTTGTTTTATCGTGCAGAACATTAAGTGCATTAGACTTCAAATGGCCCAGCTGAAAAAATTGCCTTAGTGGGTGGAGCAGAGCAGAGAGTAAAAGTGTAAAAAAAAAAGAAAACAATGAAAAGGAGGGGGGGAAAAAAATAGAAAGGAGAAAGTTTGAAGGAACAGAACTGCAGATGTTTTTATAGGAACGACAATAAAGAAAAATCTGCTTGGAGGCAGTAAGTGACATTTTGTAACCTTTGGGGGATTTTTGTAAAATTCTCACAAGCAAGTTGTTTGATGATACCGTCATGTGGATAGTAAAAACTCTGTCTTTTTTATTTCTTTTCATAAAACCATGTCTATGTAAGTTTATTATATTAAATAAGCATCTTAGCCATTTTTATGGCTTAACCCCAGCAAGCAACTAATCAGCATTATTATACTAAATCCAGAACACAGCATTGTATTAGCTAAGAAGAAAATTTACTTTATCCCAGCCAAAACCAGTGCAACTACAATTATAATTTCTTAATAATAATATTTGACAATTAATTTATAACAAATCATAATTATAAAAGAAAAACACATTATATAGCTATATTAACATTATCCTTAATATATTGCTAAATATAATTTAAATTATAATTTGGTAATAATTTATAATGTCTAAGCACTAAGTAACAAGATATTAACTATTTAAATATTAGGACATGATGTAATTAAGGTTGTCGCTGCGAGATTTTTTGGACAGCATTGCAAGTGCTTTGTAGTTTTACCTTTAGTGAAAGTTTTTCCTCCGGGATCTTTATTTAGGAGGACAAAATGGTAATGCAACAAATGTTTTAGAAGGAACCAGAGTTGTTAAAAAGTGATATGGTTGGTTGTGAGGTTTAACAGGTGTGTGAGCTGAGGTTTGGTAAAATGAGGGTTTGCGTTGAATCATACCAGCTCTTTGGAGGTACAGGGTGAGAAGAGCTGAGGAACTCTGCAGAGAGGAGAGGTTAGAAACTATCCAGTGCTACATGCTGTGAAAGGAGAAGGAACAGAAAGATTTAACAGCTGGGATGGAGGGCAGGGTGTAAGTATTTAGCCTGGACATACTTCTATCATCTCCAGCTGTGCTGACTGTAGTTTATTTTGGAATAAAATCCAGTATAGTACAATTGGCAGGTTTCCAATCCTTTTATAGAATGGACAACTTTGCAGTAAAATGACTTCAATCATCTTTGCTATTAAAATGTTTTAAGAGGTGTGTTCCTGTGTGCAGCTGTATTTGCTTCATCCTAACTATGTCATTGCACAGAATGTTTCATCCGAATCTGCTGGGTTTTGGGCTATTTTTCACATTTTGTTGCCCCATATTTTTTTAAGAAGTCATGACTGTCTCAATCTCAGCCAAGGAAAGGTGGTACAGCCATGTGATTAATGAATAGAAAAAAATATATAGAATTTCAAACTACCTTAATGAAAGAAACTGAGCAGCTGAATTTGAGTTTTATTATTTGGTATGAAATGTTTCTAGATTTGCATAACCTAATTTATAGGTTTAAATGCAAGAGATGTACTAAAGAGGCCTCAGCCAACAGCATTGATGACAGCTAAAATCGAAAGTGATTTTAAGTAATTGGCAGTTTTTCTTGGGAGTGCCTGTCCCAGCATATATCCTGCTAAATACTGGGGGGTTTGAGAACCACAGGTATAAAACCGTAGCCCTTCAAGGGATATGGCACTTGGCCATTTATTGCACATTTCTGTGTGTCCAGTGTCCAAAAAATTTTAAAAGCGGGAAAGGGAAAGGGAAAGGGAAAGGGAAAGGGAAAGGGAAAGGGAAAGGGAAAGGAAGGGGTTAGTTCCAGGACTGTATCTTCAAAGGTAGGCTATGCAAGCCTCTGTCTATCAGCAAGAAGCTTTGGTTATAATTTGTTTACAGTCTTATCAATTCTGTTTTAACAACATACCTATTTTATGATGTTTATCAATGATTTTTAATTAAGGGAAGCAAAATAGTAATGTCAGAGAATGTTAGCATTAAAAAAAGAGTGTGATTTGGTAGTCAGAAGACAGTAGGTAGGATGCGTAGTCTGTTTCCCCCACAGAGCTCTATAACTGAGTAACACAAAAACATTCAGTCCTCCAAGTATTTTCAGAAGACAGACTAAATCTAAATTATTTTTCTTTGTTAAGTTTACAGAATTTGTAAAACATATGCTAAACAGAAAGAAAATATCCCTCCCACCCCCCAAATAATTATGTCACTAGATTATGAACTGATTTAGGTAGACCATTATTTTCAACATGGACCTTTATGGTATTGGACACCTCGATATAAGTAAAGATTTTCTGTAACTACACAGAATAAAAGTTGTTAAATCACTAATGTACAGGTGTTTGTCAAAGAAAAAGAAAACAAGTTAAAATATGTTGAATGTGCTTAATCAGTCACTACTTCTAAAAGACACTTTCTGCAAGCTGCCATGCACACAGACACCCTATGTTCAGACACCAGGTCTTACTCAGGGGCCCTGCCTTAGGTTGTGCCTTTTTTTTTTGTTTGATTGAATTTTGCACACATCCAATGTCCGCAAATCTTGGAGGAAAATATAGGGCAATATTTTATAATAATTTCAATAATTAAACAAAATTTAAAGAATTTAATTTTAATTACAAGCTCTGAAATAGGATTGGTAATTTAACTGAAGTTCTAATTAAGATTACTCTGTTTGGGGAATATATATTTTTGTATATTATAAGATTGTTATGAGTCTTGTGATTAACACTAAAATTAAGTGCTCTTTCTGTGCATAGGCTTTAAATTCCCTGCCCTTGGTTTTACGTTGTGTGTGTGTGTGTAGTGACTGGAGGCAGCTGGGGGCCGCTTATAGAGGGCATGACCTATTAATAAGTCTAGTAAAAAGGTGTGTTTCTCTAGATTTAACCTAACAGGTCTAGCAGCAGCTCCGATCAGCCCCTTCCCTGCGGGTGTCTTCATGGCGAGGGCCAGCGGAGGGTGCTGGTGTTACTGTTCTGCGCCCGAGCACGACGGAAAAAAAACCAAATCCGAGGCAACTTTGTGCTGGGAGTACCGTGTGCCAGCGTGGGGTCCTGTGGCTCCCCTCCCAGCACGGTCTGTGCGAGCCCCACTGGCCACAGCCTCGAAAATCTGTGAAATGGTTAGTAACGATTTATAGTGAGCGCCATCTCTGACCGCAGGAGTTTGGGAACATGAAGGGAATAGCTTTCTTTGAGGAGCCTGCAGCAGAGTGCTACAAAAAGCTGGGTGGTGGGAGTCTGTGGTTTGTCTCACTTTCAAAGTGTAAGGCTTGACACACTGGCAGACACAGCCACTGGACTCAGTCTGTCATGGCAGGGAGTTCAGTTTGCCTGTTTCTTCCTATTTTGAAATATCTTTGTGGAGCTGCACAGCAGACGTTTACATCCTTTAGCATAGAGTCATAGAACATGCTGAGTTGAAAGGGACCCATCAGGATCATCAAGTCCAACTCCTGGCCCTGCACAGGAAATCCCATTGGTCACTTCATGTGCCTGAGAGCGTTCTTCAAATGTTTCTTGGACTCTGTCAGGCTGGTGCTGTGACCACTTCCTTGGGGAGCCTGTTCCAGTGCCCAGCCATCCTCTGGGTGAAAAAGTTTTTCCTGATATGTGACTTAAACCTTCCCTGACTCAGCTTCATCCTGTTTCCTTGGGTGCTGTCACTGATCACCAGAGCGAAGAGATTGGTCCCTGCCCCTCTGCTTTCCCTCATGAAGATGTGGAAGACCTCAATGGGATTTCCATTCAGTCTTCTCCAGGTTTGGCTGCATAGTGCATCCTTTGTGGTGAGCTTTTGCCTTCCCCTGTGATATTGTAGATTCTTGGCTGTATACAAGCAATCCTGATGCCAACTTTGAAAAGTCACCTTTTAGAGGCTGCAAAGTATAAGCAGTAATAAAAGTGTCCTGTCCTGTACCCCATTCATATTGAATAGCATATGCTTGAATCTTTACAGGTTGGCTTCACAGGTAAGAGATCTCTGCCAGGGAAAAAGCTGCTGGAGCCCTCAGCTTCTGCTTTGCTATAGCTGCAGTTTACCAGCTGTCCTAAAGTGAAAGCCTGCAACACCAAGAAGTCTTTAGCACTCAGTGAATAGAATCTGAAGAAATAAACTACTAGACATAGGAAGCAGGAGTCAAACTCAGCAAGGGATATCTTCTAAACACAATGTTTAATCCTCTTAGCGCCTCTTGTGTGCTGTTCTCTTTTTGGTTGGAACTAACTTCACCCAGTTTTTGCTCCTTGCACCAGTACCAGTGCCCCTCTTGTGCATAGCAAGATGGGCCTGCCTATTCCTTTCATTTCTTCAAGCATCATTCCTTATTACTGAGTGGCAGCATTACTCTTTTATTTAAAACCAGCAGATGCTCATTTAGAGAATTCACTCATCTTAGCCGAGCACTGCTGGAGGTAAGATAGATCTTTGATCAAAGAGGAGATCCATTTTATCCTGCAGGGAGCCAAGACCAGCAGGATCAGCAGACCCTGGGTTTCTTTTGATATGGCTGGGAGTGCACACATGGTTAAGCAGCAGTCCACCTCTTGCTTCTCTGCCTGCAGGACTGGATAGCTCAAGTTGTGCTCTTCATTACCAGCCCCCTTCTTGAAGTTATCAGGGCAATTTGCACAAGCAAATGCTGGTCATGACAGGCCTTAAATTTGTATCCTCTGAGTTAAAAGACCCAAATTCTCTTTTGCTTTCCCACCATCCTTCTCTCATCTGACTCCTTTCTGAAATCCAGGTTTTTTTTCTCCCTGGTTGTTCCTTCTTAATTGAATAAAGACAACCTGAAAGTATGAAGTGAGGTTACTGAGGCCAGTGGAAGTCCAACAGGCTTCCCCTTAGTCCTGGGTCTGGCTCTGCCACAGCAGGAGCAGCTGAGAGCAGCTGGTTCAGATACTGGGACAGTAACTGAGTTGTTACTCTGCTGACACAGCACATGCAACAAATATTTATGTCTGGTACCAAGAGGGGAAAAGCATGTTCAGAGGAGATAGGCTATTTGGAAATGACAAAGTCCTGACCTGAGGCATGGTTGAGCAGTCTGGGAGAGATTTCTGTTTAAGTCATTCTGAAAACTATAGTATACTGGAGGGAATGTTCCGAAATCTTAGAAACTAGAAAAATTATTACCATTAGTGGCAATGAAATAATAAGGATAATGTACTTGTAAGTTCTTCTGTACATATAGCATATATGCTGTTGAATATAAGCCCCAAGGTTGGACATACTCAGGCAGAAATGTTCCCAAGTTTCGGAGAAGACTTAGATGCATGGAACATGCAGGGCATACTGATGAATATCTGGAAAGAAGCATCAGCAAGCAAGAAAACTAAGTTAGTCTTGGTCATAGTTTGCCATGTAAGATGCACACAATGCTCTGGAAACTTTAAAGGTAAGGTTTTAATCAGGCAAGGATCATACCAAGCAGAATTTCCTCTCTAACCTTTGTGATTTGCTGTCCTTGAGTAAGAGGGTTGTTTGAACCATACTGCACTGTCAGGGGTGGTTTTATGCTGCTGTATTAAGTCAATCTGTTTGTTTTACTTTACTCTGAAGCATACATCCTGTTTTCAAAGTAATGGCACAATTTATGGAGAACAGAAACAGCTTGCAGATAATTCCTCCACCACACAGAACGAAAATGATTGCATAAGTGTTTGTATCTTTCCCTGTTTACCAAGCTGCAATTTGTCAGTCATATCCTCCCCAATGGGGCTGAATTTGGCAGCCAGCAACAGAATCCTTTGTTACATATTCACTCTAAAAAACTTTATTCCTAATTTACTTTGGGATTTCATTAATTTTTGCCATGTGGTAGCCCGCAGAGTATCTCAAGTTGGTGAGCTTTTCCTGGGCTTATGAGTTTTAGGAATAACTACACAACTTCACACTCTGCATATCCATAGAGAGGGCAATTAGCTGAAATTGGATTTTCTTGGGAAGAAACATGATCTGCTCCACTTTAGAAAGTTGCTTCTGGTCACTAGGAAATCTTCACTGAGTTTCCTATGTGTCTTCTGATTTGCCCCGTGGACAAACTGTATTTCTTTGGTACCTTAATTTTTCTCTTTGAGAAGTGGAATAACAATAAATGTTTCTTAAATAATCAGAAAAGGTTTTGAAATTTGGACAAGTGGAAATCTGACAAATGGAAAGTGTACTGAAACGCACTTTTTTTAGAGAATATTGATTTTTGAGAATATTGTACCATGATTGCTCTGTGAAAATCTGCTTTATGTTTTAGCACTTGCAGGGCATAAGCCACAGAAAAAATTACATTTTGGGTAGGACAAAGTCCTGTTCTGAGTACTTAAATAACTGAATTTTATTTATTAAATGGAAGAAGCAAAGGACAGCAGATTTCCCTCAGAAAGAACAAAATGCTCTTGTTTGTTCAAATGCTGTGGCTCATTCTTCAGAAGTCAGTCTTTCTCCTCAGATGATAAAAAGGTTAATATCCACAAAAAAATCATTTTGTTAAAACTTGGGACCAATGTAGTACACATGTTTTTTCCGAATTATTTGTTTCCAACAATTTAATCTCCAATATTTTTCAGACTACACAAGCTGTGACACAAGTTGAATAGCGGGTGTCTAAATGACAATTTCATATTGTATTTAATGATTCTAAAGATGGATGTGCTGCTGGATAGGATGAACATTTTAAGGGACAAATGCATTAAATAAATAAAATCAATAAATAACAATTACTATATATTTCAAGGAAAAATAGAGAATTAAGGACCAGACATAGTTTTGTTTTGAATAATACCTTTTCTTTCCTAAGTTATTTCCTCAAGTTTAATGGCAGTACTTGTAAATAAGTATAACCCATGCTGGCAGAACTATGCAACTGTGTAACTTTGAAAGATCTGTGCTGCTGGAAAACATTCAATTGTTTTTCATGCAGGAAGTTTGAGGGAATCATAAAAGATTTACAATTAAAGGGAAACAGACGTGACTTTCTCTGAGAAAGAACTCAAGGAATGAGAACTGGTCAATGAGCCATAAAGAGGGTCAGCCCTAAGATCCCAAAAGGTTAATAAAAAGACTCTTCTGAAAAAAGATAAAGAAGGAAACTAGGATGCAAATAACCAGTACAGTGTTGAAGGCCCTTGTGGGGAAAAGGTAAAGGAGGAGGATGTTAACAATGTTAACAGTGGGTTCAGAGAGCCCAAGGGAGAGAAGGCAGGACAAGTGAGGTCATTTAGTTAGAAGTCCAATAGTGACCCTGGAGCAAGAACCAGTAATTACCTGAAAAGGCTTTGGTAACCTTTCATTTGCTAGTGTAGCTTTTAAAGTTGTAACAGTCTTGTTGTCTCTCACCCTTGACAAGGTTAGAAACCTGCCTCTGGCTGCAGGTACACAGGTGCCTACATCTGTATTCCTAAATGAGAGCTGGCCAAGGATCCTCCCTCATGCACTGAATGCCTGAATATCCAAGCGGCCCAAGTGTGAGCTGATCTCCAAAAGGCTCTTTCCAAGACAAAGCACAGAGTGGTCTGGCAATAGTTTGCTCCAAGGACCACTCTCAAAAGGCAGACACAAGCCATAACCAAACTTTGTTCTTGCCCTTTCTCCCAGAGCTGGCTTAAAGGCTTTGCAACTTCAAACACCTGCACATACCCTCATGTCACAGGCTTTGGTATGTGACACGCCCTCAGTTTTGTGCTTTAACTAAACCACTGCTGGTCTCTGTAATGGTTCATTTTATTTCAGACACACTGAACAGGAGTGGGAAAGAGGGGGAAGAATGAACAAAGATGTGCCTTAGGGCTACAGTAGCACAGCAGAGATTGAGGGCTAAATGCTTTGCAGGGTGGACACTCCAGTGGGGTCTGGGGTTAGTAGTTTGGACACAATCCAGTCCTTGTTACTTGGCCTCAGGGAGCACCCTCTGTCCCTCTCTCAGCTGGGAGTGTAGATTACATAAGGAGTTTGTTTCCAGCAACCTCTTGTAGAAGAGACTTGCTCTCACCCTATCACTTCTCCAGTGAATAAGTTATTGTGTCAATCCCAGGGTTTGCACATCATGCCTCTTTTTTCCCCAGGGGCAATGTAATTGTTTCTGTGCTGAGTCACTTTAGTGCAGATCCCAGGGTTTTATTGTTGCTCTGTGGCAAAACTATAGTGTTACATCCTAGTCTAAAACACTAAACTCCGTTTGGGAAGGAGTGGGCCGTTGCTTGTATGAGTCTGCAGATTCCAAGTGAACCAACATAAATCCTTGTGTCAGAAGGAATAAACAGCTGTAATTCATGGAATTACTCCTGAGTCTTTTTGAATCTGGACTGTTTCAAGTCAGGGTAAAGTTCACAGTTTTTACACAGCTTAAAAAAGGAGCAAAAAAAAATCTTCTTTCAGCATTAAAATGTTTGGTGTGTTACAGCCAGCTACATGCATTATGTCCAACATTTTAAACGTAACTTACCCCCAAGCACACAAATTAGGTCTTCAGGTTGAACATATACAGTCAGTTTTTGAATTCATATATGTCTAATCTAAGAATAAATTTATATTTATAGCACCTCATAGATAAAATTTTAATTCAAGATACTGGAAAACTTATAAAGAAGAAAACAATGAAGAAAAACAAATTAAAAAATAAACTATGAAACTACTGAATTGATATCCTCCAGTTTTTAGTGCCATTTTCTGTGGTGTGATTAGCAGAATTGTCACTCCAAAATTTTGCCTGTTGACAATGTTCTTGGAGTCTAAGATTATGATTCAGTCATTCTCAGGCAAGTTTTACCTTTAAGCACACACATCCACCCCTCACCTGCAAATTATCTTAATCTCACAGATAAACTTCAGTAATTTGTAAGAATCTTTAGGGTGTGCTGACTGGATTCCTGAAGGCAAAAAGCCTTTAGTATAGCCATCTTTGAACAGCTGACCAGGAGACATCAGGAAATGTTTACATCCTCTTTTTTGGATAAAGGAATTTTCTTTCCTAGTAGGCCTTGACCAAAAATGAAAACATTTACAAGCAACGTCATTAAAGGAAGTATTAATAACTATTGTTCAATCTAGCCAAGCATGGAATTATAGGCAACTTTGTTCTTCCTCTCTTTGGGGCTTTCACAAATATATCTACATGTAAAAATAAACCACAGCCTAATTTTGAGACCATACAGTTTATGAGAATAGATGTTATATCGATTAAATATTTCTTCCCTTATCTGGTCCTTTTGTAAAAAACAGTAATTAAAACTGTTGGTCTGCTGCACCACTGCATCACCTATCCTGAATGAAAGCAAATTTCTCTGGTTTACTCACAGTCACTTAAAGTAATGATAGATTCTCCTGAGTGGATTTCACTAACTTAGGCAATGGTTTCCACTTCCAGAAAAGTAATGTATAAGACTTCTTCCCTGTAAAAAATAACATTCAATAATCATGGTGAAAAACAAGTTAAGTGTCTTCCCTGAACATTTAGACTCATCTGAGAAATCGTATACTCTTTCTAAATGACAATTGTTGCAAGATACATTATTCTACCAGGCAGAGAATCCAGGCAGAGCCAGGCTCTGTGGGGCTGGCTGGGCGCTCTGTAGACACAGGAGGCTACGAGACTGAGAGAGTGGCTTGGCTGTCACAGGAGAGACTGTGTCAGTGTTTCAGACTTTATTAGCCCTTCTGCACGTTTGTAGAAAAACTGGGGATGTAACCATTTGTTAGTGAATTTCCAAGCCCCCCCAAACATCAGATCAGTGCTTGGCCTCTCTTTTCTTTCTGATTGTCATCTTGAAGCTTTGCTATTGAGACTCAATTTGTCAACTTTATTTTCATGTGTTACATCCGCACTTAAAATTCACAGTCAAAATTTGGATGCCACGTAAAAAAGTACAAAATATTTATCATTGCTCTTGATTTGAGAGCACATTTAATCTGAAGCAATGGTTTCACTTGAGGTGCACTAAATACCATCTCTTCACCAGACTACAAGGATATGTATTTTCCCTGTGTGTAATATCTTTGTTCTGAAATCTGACACAATTATCAGTGGATCAGAGTAATTATTTCTTTAGTCTTGGAGAAGATAGGCAGTAAATGATACCTTTTCCATAGCTGTCTTCCTGTCCCATTCAAATTGGTTTTCCACATCCCATTCCCATTGTTTAAAAAACAATGTTCCTTCATATTGTAACTGTTTTCTCTGTGTATGAGAAAATGATCATACATTTTGTCTTCCTGTCTTCACTGTGTTTTTTAAAACTCCGAAGTAATTTCTTATTGTCTATTTGGAGACTTTTATGACACAAAGCAAAACCTTTTAGATAATAACAAAACAGTAAGACTTGGAGTAGATGTAGTAGTTAGTGCTGAGCTGAATATTTAAATAGAAAACTAATTGTATATCCTCTGGCCCTGTTACAACTCTCTCTTACTACAGAGAAGTTCTAGAATTCTTACTGGAATTAGAGGATCTGTTCTTGAAGGAGATCAAATATTAGTATGTAAGAAGGATATTTTTTAAATATATATATTAAAAAAGTAATACGGGGAGGATTGTAAGGCTACTTTTTTTTTGTCTAGCCATTTTACAATGCTGATGTTTTCCTGTTCCATTTTCCATCTAATTTTTCCTAAATTTTAAACTGGGATAAAAAAAGTGTTCATGATTCTGTACAAGCATAACTTCCCCTTTGAGGTTTTTTTTCTGTCCCCTATGAGTACACTCACCAGCTCTAATAATGAGAGATAGAAATAAATTAAGACAACCCCAGAAATACAAAGTGTCTCCTAGCACCAGAGCTAGGAAGGGTCTAAGAACTTGTTTCTCCATGCTCCTTGCCCTGCTCCAGGGCAGGGATCTGCTGCTGTGTGTACCATTATATCACAGCAGCATATCTCTCCTGTACTGACCAGGTCACTGGCCAAGTGTTAACACATCCTTGTTCTTGCCCAGCTGTTCTCCAGAACAGGATATGAGTTTCCAAGGAGACTGTCCCGCAATACTGCTGCCCTTTTTTTGCCCTGCAATAGCTCTGCATGAGAGAAAAAGAAGGGATTCTACAGTCTTCTATACTTGCCCTAATGCAGAGGCCAAGAATATTGCCATTCATGTGAACCTCTTCCCAAAAGCATCTAAGAGTGCCTCAGAATTAGTTTCTTTCTGTAGGGCATTCTGCTGCAAAATACACTTTTTTTTTGAAGATGCTCCAGAGTTATGTGCCCTCCCTGGTGATACTGGCTCATGTAGAGTTACAGAAGGAATCTCATCATGTTCCACTCTAGTGAACAATGAACATTAAGTTCTAAGACGGAGTGATTTAAATTTATGATGTGCACTCCATGATCTTCCTGTGAGCCTTGCCTTTGCTTCTGACTCTCTGATTCCCATGACCTTGTCTCTCAAAAAATGCTCCTTCTCAGCAGACCTCAGTACTATTCTTTCCTACCAGTGTCCCAAATGCTCAGTTCTCTCCAATTTATTACCACATGGTTACTTTGATCCATCCGCTAAAATGCTTTGCTGTCATTTGACAGCAGAACATCATCATGGGAGGACCAGGGCATTACTTTCCTTATTCCAGTCGTGCCAGCAAAGGGAACACAAGCTCCTTTTCCTCTGTTAATGACACCTGGGGAGAGGCTTGAGAAGGTCAGGCTTCTCCATATCTGCACCCCCATTTCCAAATCTCACATTTAGGCAGTGAAATTCTCAAATATATGTGTGTGTATATCTGTGAGCTATTTTAGCACTGTATGAACATAGAAACTCAAGTCAAATCTGTTGGACTGTCTCAATTCATTGTTAAATGCAGAATTATTCCTTAAGGTCTATTGTTTATTGATCTAATCAACCTAGTGTTGACTTCTCAACTTCCATGCTTCATGCTTCCACTATGCCTTATCTATGATTTATCTGAAAACAGACCCCATGGTAAGGAAGCATTTGCTGATATATGGTTTCTTTAGTTATTTCAATGTTGTAGTTACCTGTAATCCTCAATTTTACATATTTATTTCCTGCATCTGTTTGGTACTACTCTTCACATATCTGAGTTGAAGATGTTCCACATCTTTGAAGCATGATCTTAATCAAATCTCCCCATTATCATTTAATCAAGTACACATATTCAGTTCTTTAGCAATTTCTTGTATGTAATTTTCTTTTGTTCCCTGATTTTTTTTTTTCTTTTTCTTTTTTTTTTTTTTTTTCATTTCAGTCTGAATTCTCTCCAGTGGTGAATTTTCTGTGACACCTCTGATCTCACAGGCAATCTCTGGAAAAGCAGTGCCATTATATGGAAAATGTCACCTCCTTGTAACAAAATAAACCCAGGTAATTTGTTGTACAGGGTCTCAGTGGCTGCTCAGGGAATACTGTTGCTTTGTAAACTGCTGCCATATCTGATTTGTTATCCAATGAAAATGTAGGGTTCTTAGTATTTACCAGCTATGAAAGACCTTCTGGAAGGTCTTTCTCAATTGTGACATTCCAGCTGGCATTTAAATTCTTTCCTTTCCTTCTTTAATCTTGCTGAAGTCTTTTGCATTCTCCATTCTGGTTGGAGTTAGCAATTAATATCTCCCAAGTAATTATAACATAACTAAACATTCTTTTCCATCCCCTTTTTAGGTTCTTATTGAAGATGCTGGAAAGGACAATGAGAAACTTATTTTCTTGTCTTAGAACTAACAATCCTTAATACTCCTCACAGTGGGAGCTGTATAGAAGGTAAACTTGCAACTACAACAGAAACATTGCAATCCTCTTAAGTTTAAGTATAGACTAAACAATCTTAATATGCTGACTAATGGACAAAGGGTTTACCCTAGCATGGCTATTACCCCATGTTTTAAACATGCAGATGAAGATATTTAACTCTTGAGCCTTCGAGTCTATTTCAAATTTACTACACTAAGTTTCTAGCTTCCCAGTGGTCCTTGTCCTTCAAATTCTGGACATAACACTAAGAAAACATGTGAATCTGACAGGCAAATGTTACCCCCTCAGAGTTTTCTTCTTGTTTTGCTTGTATCTTTCTTTTGTTGAGTCTTTGTGTCATAGTAAATGCGGCTGTGGAAAACACTAAACCTAACAATGCTGAAATGATGCTCTTGTGAATGTGTATATGAGGTTCTGGTGTTACCACGGGGGTTATTTAGCCTTTCTCTTTGCTATGGAGCTGTGTGGCACAAGCACAAGAACCTTTAGGTTCTGTAAATTTAGAAATGGGCTTATCCTGGGGTGGCAGGTTTGTAACAGGAAGATGATTTTGTGGTGAAGGCAGCTGGTGGTATGGTAGTGCACATATTTAACATGGGTAAGAAGATACAGCTGGCTTGTGGTTACGTATTGATCTGTCAAATGAGGAGAAAGATACCTTGACTAGATATTGAGTCATCTTTGTGGCTATATCTATGCTCAGATATGGTGATGATCCAGGCAAAAGGCTGCTCTTGTGGCAGTGGTTAGCCACCTCTTCCTGGATAGATATAAAGCCATGGATTCCATGAATCCACCAGTTAGTGTTTTAGAGGCTCTGAAAATATGGAGGGAAGTTGCAGGTGAAAGTACATCAAGAACTCAAACAGAGCAGACTCATCTTCCTCCCAGACCTTCACCCTACTTTGTCTCAGTGATTGTTTTCACTGACATACAGAACCTGGTAGTAAATAGTTGCTAGTGATGATGGTGATTAGATGTGTTTCTCCTTTAGGCTGGCATAGTCATAACTCTGCCCAGGAATGTCTTGTGCACTTGCAATTTGCCAAATGTAAAATCACACTTTCTTACCAAAAAAAA
>VYXD01001803.1:1429706-1527042 GCA_013397195.1 Hylia prasina | reverse complement strand
CTGCTGCCGCACGGCGAGGACCGCGGCGATGCCGCGCTGGAGCCCGGGGACGATGTGCGCTCGGCGGCGCTGGAGCTGAGCACGGCGCTGCGCTTCTACGGCGCGGCCGTCCGCTCCCTCTATGTGAGTGTGGGGCCCCCTTTGGCTGCCGGCGGGTCGGAACCGCTCCTGGGGACTCCTCGGGGAGCTTTGGGTGGGTGCGCGGTGGTGCAAGTGGGTTCCGTGTGGGTTGTGTGAGTGCCGAGGTCAGAGGTCGGTCCCAAGAGCTTAACTGTTCCAGTTGTGTTCAGTCAGGTATCGGGGCCGTGTTAATTCCCTTCTCACACTGTGGCCGGGACAGATTCTTCGAGGTGTACAGCCTCCGTTGGGAGACAATGCAACAGAGAGTAGGGAGCGTAAAGAAAATGTAATCGAGTAGCCGGTGAATGCCATCCCCAGGCGTTTCTGCACTCATACAGAATGTGTTCAGCTCAGAAACATCTTTGCTGTGCTCTGTTTTGTGTGTTTCAGCATGCTAGAGTCACAAAACCGAAACGGGGTGTCTAACCAGCAGCCTAATGTGTCCAAGACATGCACCTCTAAGCACTGGGAGAGCTTTCTGTTCCTTAATGTCTTGGGCACTCTCAGGTGTTCATTACTTTAAGAATCTCTTGGGTGGAGGAAGCCCATATCCATAGTAATTGCAGGCTTTGAGCTGCAAGCACATCTCAGCCTTGTGTGCATGGCTCACAGCTGAATCGGCATCCCAGAGTGGTGTGTGCATGTTTATAGCTGATGGAGGGTGTTCAGTCTTTGAAGGTGGGATTGAAAACAGATTGTCTGGAGGAGAGATGCTCAAAAGCAGCCACAAGGAAAACTATTCAAAATTGCAGCATGTCTTCAAAGCACTGCAAGGGTACTGCACACTTTATCATTGCCTCTTTTCCCCTAAAGCCCCATCTGGGCTAGCAATTGAACATGCTGAGTACCATGTTTAGAAAGGTTTTGGTAGAGAAGGCACAATGTGTTTAGAGCAATTATCTGGTAAACTAAATCTCACCTTCCCATCCAGATAAAGCAGTGTGGTTTAGTATGGATCTAAGATGCAACTCAGTGGATTAACGTACATGGAGACACTTGGGAAACTAGTGCAGTCATTCAAAATCTGATGTAGTTCCCATGCACTTGAGTCTGTTTCATGGGTATTCACTGAAGATGTAACTTGCTTGTGCTACACTGAGTTACATTAGTGCTCCTTTTTAGACACTCCTTTTCATTGTCCATACTGCCAGTACTTAGATAAATCCTGAAATCATATCTGAAATCTAAAATTTTAAGGGATTCGGGTTATGCTTGTGTGGAAAATGGATGTTGTTCACTGAAGCTGACTGAGATGAAGTATTTAGTGGAGTTCAGACTTCAGTTTGACCCTTAGTTCATTGTCTTGCCTTCTGTACTTTAATTTGGTCACTGATTAGTCAACCCAAGTAAAAAAATACACTTTTTAAAGCACAAGCATATTCTTGAAAGTTAGTGGGATGTATATTCAGCCACTGAGAAACAAAGATAACAAGCATCATGTCACGTAAACAACAGAGACAGGACAGAGTTTTCAAAGAGCAGTAAATTGACTAACCAGTCTAGGTTTCTTTAATGATTCTGTTACTTGCCCTGCCCTCAAACAGAAGCAGCTCTAATTAGTTTTTGCCTGAAAGAATACCCATATAGAGTCTATTTCCAAATCACTTCCAGGGCTCTGCCAGCATTACTCAGTACTAAGGATGGGCAGTTTTAATGAATGGCATTGCCGTTATCAGTCTATACACTATGCAGAGGCCTTTTCTTGCACTGAATCTGGCACAAGTATTGCAGAACAGAAACACAGTACAAACTTCATGGGGGTGGAGAGAGGAGAAACATACCTGTTAAGGAAATGTGCTGAGCAGTTTTTAATGCATTTTCACATTATGTAGTTTTATTGTATATTTCCAATGTGTACTTATGAAGCTCTACAACCTTGGCTTGAGTTTCCAATGTGTTGGTAGTAAATATTACCAAGCTGATACAATTACCATTTAGTGCACATTGTAGCAATTTTATGTGGGTTCTATTTCTAACTTTTTTAACAGCTGAGAAGCTGAGTTAAGTTAGCTGTATATGAATAGAAAGGCAAGGCATTCTGTGAAGTGATTGTTTAGTACCAACTTGTCGTAAAATCCCTGGCAACAAAACTTTTTCTCATAGACAGAAGAGAGCACTTTTATTTCATGTAAGTGGAAACAGACTTTCACATATTGTAATCCTCAATACGGTGCTTTTGTATCTAAGATTTATAGCATTGAACTCTATCACTGACCCATACTATTCTATTGGTTTCAATAGAATACTTTTATTAAGGCTTTTTTAGTTTACATTAAAACTCATTGGTGTGGAAAAATGGAAGGATTAGGGGTTACCTCCATTTAGGAAAGAACTGAGAATCCTCTAATGCGGCTTGGTTCAATTTTTTTAATCCTTACTTTTATTAACTTCTTAAATTAATAGTTGGTCGTTTGTATTAGCTTTGCTGCTTTAAGTCTACCGTCATTTCATTATAAAAATAAATTCAAATTTTCTAAACTTTTTTAATGCAGAAATACTCAAGCCCATAAAATGCCTAGTCAATGAACAGGGAAAAAATGCCTCATTTGTTAGAAACTTTAATTTTTTGTTGTACACACAGAGATACAATTTTTCTTTTGATAGAAGTACCTTCTTTCTTTGCATTCTCCTTCTCACTTGGTTTTCAAGGTGGACCTATAATTGTGTGTGTGTGTTATTGGTTCTGCTACAAACCACAAATGTATGTTAACTATGTGTGTAATCCAGAAGTATAACGTGCTAAAAATACATCTGTGTTAGTTCCTGTCAATTTAAATAGTGTTATACCCTAAAAGGAAAGATGTACTGTAAAGCTGGTCTTTAGACAACGCCCACCTGAGGCCTCTTTTCCCCCCCTTTCCCTTTTGACATGAATGATGCTTTGATGAAACCCAGTACTTACCCCAAATTACTTCTCTTTATTTTGGGATTCACACTTAAACCTATGTTTGTGACCTTGAAAGAAGCAGGGTGAAGTTAAAGGAGTATTCGCTGTCTCTGTTAATATAAATGTATTATTAAATCTGAAAGCTAAAATAATTTTTTCATTATTGGCATGCTTCTTTTTATGCCTTAAAATCACTGCACAAAGTGAACAGCTTATTTATGTATTTTCGTGTGATGGATTGTAAATGTTTTTGGGTTATAGAAACATTCCCTTAACATTTAAAACTGAACTGTCTCACTTAAAAACTTCCTTTAAAAAATGGGATTTGCATCTCCTTAATAAAATTACTTCTTGCATTAAAATTTTTAGCAAACAGGAAAGGAATAGTTAGCTGTATGTCACTAAGAGGTGAAAAGAGGAGGGCCATTTCTTCTGGCTTCTGCTTTATTCTGCAGTATTAACCAGTCATGATCGTATTTTCTCTTAATGTTATTTTAATCTCTGCCATAAATGGGGGATCATGGAGCCGCAAAATCTACACACACCAAATCTGATGAAGAGCATGGAATTTGTTTAAAATACTTCAAACACCAGTCATCTCTCACAAGAGGATTTAGGTGAGAGTGGGGCTGTTTGTGTACAAAAAGCCGTAAGAAAGCAGAAGGAAAACTTTTAACTTGCACTAAATTTATTACTTGAAAGAGGGAGTGCATATCTTTGCTAAAAGGTCTTAGCAAACAGTCTGTAATATCCACCATTCTCAATCCTGTCTTCCTGTGGTACAGTATCGTTGGTGGGTTTTAATTTTCAGGTCATGCTTTAGCTTTGCTTTATAGGAATATAAAGCATTTTCTTGTGTACAGATGTTGTAGGAGTTCTGGGAACTTTTCTGGACTAGATTTCTCTTACATGTCCGACTCCAGTTGTAAGGTCTGTACTGAGGTTACCCATGCTGTCTTTTTAGTTCTTTATTCCTCAGATTCATAGTTCACCTTAGGATCTGCAGCCACTGTCAAGTCATGAATGAATAGTGTAAAAATTATCACAATATTCAGCTTCTTCTCCCCCTTTCTAACATGACCTGCTTCCCCAACATATCTGCACAGATTATTTACTGCTTATATATCTTAGATATGCTGTTCATGCATAAAGCCAACTCACCTACTTTTTTATGTGATCTTAACGTTTTTAGTATTTTACACTCTAGCTGCTGATGAAATTATACATCTGCAGAAAATGTCAAGCCACTTTTAAAATAAAATANACACTCTAGCTGCTGATGAAATTACACATCTGCAGAAAATACAGTCAGCATATGTCAAGCCACTTTTAAAGTAAATTCTGATATACTGTGGGAACTATTTGCTAAATTTAGCTAATGGTTTGTGATAAGCCATTATTATAATTATCCAGTTTTACAGCAAGCTGACTGACCAGTGGCCCGTGGCAGGGGACGTGCTCTGACCCTCTGGATAGCCAAAGGAGAGTTCAAGGTATAGGTGTTTCTTGTGTAAGGAGGAGTGATTTGTATCATGAGTTCTCATACTACACTTTTTCTGGTTTACTGTATGTAGCAGCAGTGGTGGTCCAGATTTCAAAGATGTTGCCAAGGCACTTGCAGCCAGCATCCTTGATGGGCTTGCACAGACCATAATTTCTCTGTGAATATGTCAGCCTCCTTGTTTACAAATTTATAGAGTGGAAAAGGGTGAAGAAACACGTGGAAAACAATAAGAAGATCAAAGACAGAGAACAGCTCTTAGACAGGGAGTGCATGGGTAGGCTGGGGGATCTTCATTCTGGAGGAGAAATTACATAGTGGGAGAGACTGGGTAGAATTTTTGTATGTCCCAATACAAAAATTAGGGTAATCAAATGAAGTTGGAAGCCAGACTGAAGGCAAACAAAAGTAGGAGAGACCTGAGGATATGAGCCACAAATTTGTCGAGTTCCTTTTTAAGGGATTTTGTGGATGTGTAAAGTTTATATGTGTTAAGGGAAGACTCAACAAATATGTGAAAGAGATCCACTGAGGACAAAAAACAATCAAATCACAGGGAATCCCTTGAGGTGGATGCAGTTGGAGGCTCACTGGAGAAGTATGCGCATGTCCTCTTGTTTTGCTGAACCTCTAAGCTAGCAGGTACAGCTGGGGACAGGCCACCAGGCTAGGTGGCCTTGCAATCTGAGTCAGTGGCCATTCTGACCCACTTCTAGGCATTTGTAAAATTTTATTGTGTTGACAGTATCTTGACGGTGTAAAAAGACCCAGCAACAGTTTGTTCTTCTTGGACAGGACAGAATCCCTGTGAGTGAGAGAAATCTGTGGGAGATTGCAGTTTTAATTTCATAGTTTACAGTGACAGTTCTTGGACCTCTGTCCCCTTTTGAGTCCCCTGTTTATGTGTCAGCAGCTCTAGAGTGAGTGCCTGGCTGCCTGCAGGTAGTCAGATGTGTCCTGTTGTCAGGTAGTCCAAGACTTGGAGGTGGATTTGTGTCATTGTAGAGATGGTCACAACATACTGAATGACATGGTGTCAAGTTTTCAGAAGGTTCTTGTTTATTATGGCATTATGCTGTCTTTTATACAGTTTTTACAAACCTCATGGGCGATTTTATTTGGTTAATAGCTTTCTTGTTGAGTATTCTATTGGTTAATAAAAGATATTTTACTTGTCCATCAAATCTAGCTATTCTTGAATTGTTTACATATTTTCTTTACTGATTCTCATGGGACAGATCCCTTGTTACTACAGGTGCATTTGTTTTTCACCCTCAAAATAGATTGTTGTGTGAAAGGAACTTCTCATTCTCAAGCCAGCTTCATATGGGAACTAGCAAATTGCTTGTTAGCTGCACTAGAAAGAAATGATAAGCCAGCTATGGCTCTACCCACAGATTTGTATGTGGCTGAGTCAGTGCCAAACACAGCTGGTGGAAGGGCCCGGCACAAAAAGCTGTGTGTGAGCACTTTGTGCACTGCCTCAAGGCCTGACACCTGTAGTCTTGCTCACTGCCTGTGTGTGTGAAAGCCAGCTCTGGTTTGCCAGTGATTTGGCTGCCACACTTGGATGTGCCCTAGCGCCTCCCTGTATGTATGTATTTATCTCAGTTTTAGTCAGAGGTGGCTGACTGTCAATCATCATCTCACTGATGGGTTGAATCTCCCTGAGCCAGACCTATGCAGACCAAGAGTTTCACTTCTCTATGCAAATTCCTTCCCCCACCACCCCTTCAAGTATTAGACCCATTTTCCTATCAGACTGTGTCAGGGCACTCAGCTGTAAAGGAATTTATAGGGTGACCTGTATCTGCTGTCGAAATTCTGTCTCCTAGACTCTATAGCCTCTGGTATAAGAGCTGTGCTCTGCGCTCACGGCATGCCTTAAGAGTGGGCAGCAGCTTGTTGTTGTTAGCCTTGCACAGTAACAGAGAAGTTCCTAGGAGGATGGTTGTAGTGAAGTGAAAACTAAAGCAGGCAAAGAGAAACCTGTATGTCTTCCCAAAAGACTTTCACCCAGGCTATTACAATATATAAGCATGGAGCAGGTTTTTTGGGGGTTGGCACCTATGTGTGAATTAGTTCTTGGCTCAGAAATTCTATCAGCTTCTGAAGCATTGGTAGGAAGGTTATGTATGTCCTTGTTAGAAGAGACAATAGGTGTCTGAAATTTAAATAGCTAAAATCCTTATCTAAGAAAAAAGGCTATTCTATCTGTAAAGTTGACCTCTGATTTTGGGCAACCGAAATCTCAGGACTCCTGACGTGGGATAAAAAACAACAGCTAAAAACCTTTTAGAGACAGTTACTTTTTAAATACAAAACTGACTTTTGATTAAATTTCTTTTGGAATTGAATTAAAATATTTTGATCTGGAGCATATGTGTGGGAGACAGTTGTATAAACAGTATTTGTGTTATAACTTTCATCTTTTTATTAGGTTACAACTAATGGGATTATTGCAGTGAATGAACCATCAAGTGAAGAAAAATACCTTGGTCAATTCCCAGTGAGTTTTGGGGCTATTGCTCCTTTTATGGCTGACCTGGACACAACAGATGGACGTGGAAATGTGTATTACAGAGAAGATTCATCCTCAGATGTCTTGCAACTTGCATCAGACTATATCAAAAGAGGTTTTCCTGAGACTGCTTTTGATCCCAGCAGTGTTGTTATTGTTACCTGGAAGCTTGTGGCTCCTTTCCAGACACCAGGAGAAGATCTTTTGGAATTGGAAAAGGTGAATATTAATCAGAAGTTTAAGTCATGTTGGACACATACTCAGCTAAATTGTAACACTGTAACCTTTTGCTTTGAAGGCTTGAAGTTCTTAGTGTTTGAATGAATTCTGCAGACCTAAGAATGTATATTATTGAAAAAGCTGTAGCAAAATAGGAGTTCCCAGAACTTTTACTTGAGATTTATTTTAAAAATGTTTTATTAATTCAAAAGACAATACTTGAAACTACATAGCTGATTTCGCTGTGTTTCCTAATGACTCTTATTTTGAATGTTAAAAGTGTGATAATAACTGAACTAAAATATCCTGACCTCCCTCTGTGCAATGTAATCCTCCTGGCTTGCATTTTTCAGCAGACTTGTAAGTCATTTTGACATCAAACTATGTAAAATCAGATAACTATATGGACTAGTAGGATCTTAAGCCAATTTTGAACAGATGATATTGCATTCAGAAAAAGCTCATGTTTTGCAGCTAATATTGGATTAAGAAACAGTTAGAGGCTATTTTTATTATTATTCACAAATAGTTTTCCTCTTTTTAAACCATTCAGGTACTATGCTGCAAGGATATGTAACTTTGTACACCATAATTATCAAAGTTGATGAGAACATTACCATTACTTAGCATATCTTTTTATGTCAACAATTGATTTCTTTTGCTGAACTTGGCACAAGCATTGTGTTTATAGTAATAATTCTGCACCCTGGTAGCAGTGAACAGCTGATGTCTGAAGTGCTGTCCCAGTGGTTCCTACAGGAGGCAGGAGTGTTCCTGTGGGAAAAGATCTGAGCAACATGAAAATTGAACTTTACTTTAAACATTGATTACAGAATTTTTTATTTAGACTAGCACATCACTTCTGTTATTTTAGGGAAATTAAATAGCTCCTACAGCATTACAGAACTTAAAATCCCTATGCTTTGGGCAGCCTATCTGATTATTTCCTACAGATGTAATTTACTTTTGATTGTTTTCCTTTTAATGAGAAATCTGATTTCCATTTTGTGTTTAAGCGTGAGTAAAAGAAATTTTTTTACATGAGTAAATATGTATTAATTTTTTTTTCCACAGAGAAACACATTCCAGGCTGTCTTAGCCTCTTCTGATTCCAGTTCCTATGCTATTTTCCTCTATCCAGAAGATAGCTTGCAGTTCTATAGCACATACTCCAAGAATGGCAATGAAAATATTCCTGCCATGGTTGGCTTTAGTCAAGCCTCTACAAACTACTACTTTTGGGAGAAGCCAGGATCCTACAATGTCGTTGCAAATGATGAAGACAGCATTAAAAACCTATACAAGTATGCTTTTTTTTCCTTTGTTTAAACTCCTCAAGAACACACCAGAGTTCCATGGTTTTCTTAATTGTAGCATGAATCAATGAGAACTATCAAGAGCCTGTTAGCTATTGCATGAGAAATCACAAGATCTACCACTGATAAATATCCACCCCCTTGAGGTGTAATTTGTTAAAAATCCATATTCCCATTGTCACTGGTAGGAACTTCTGTATACTTAGTTCTTATATAAATAGTGCCACTTAGGCTTCAACTTTTTATAATCTATCCTAGCCAGGTTGTTTTGGTGTGTTTGTGTTTTTGAAAGAAAAAGTGAACAAGCAGGAAAGGGAATGAGTTAGAAATTTTTAGTAAATGGCAACAAGATCTTTGTGGCCCTAAAATCTCTTTCTCTTCCCACTGCTTTGGTGACAAGAAAGCTAGAAATCCTCAACAGAACTCTGGGTGAGGAGAAAAAAAAATGTTACCTAAACTGTCAGGGGTTCTACAGCTGAATAAACTGTACCTGTAGGTAAGTATGTAATGTAGATAATTAGACAGTTTTGTCTTGACACTTCTTAGTGAAGGATAACATTGTGTGTAGGCTAGAAATACCACACAACTTGCTTTATTTGGCACGTGCTTCTCTTTGACAGAAGCAGCAATGCTGGGAAGCAGGGCGTCTGGGTGTTCGAGATTGGTAGCTCATCTGACAGTATTGTGCCTGCCAAAATCAGCAATATTTTGGAGAGTGTAGAGCCCAATGAAGAAGACCAGGAGATGACTTCTAAGTCCTTTATGTCTGACTATGGTTCTACTGAAATAACCCAGCAGTATATCACAAGTAGTACAGACAGCACAGAAGAGGATCAGCACCTTGTCACATACAGTGTTCCTCGGTTAGCTGCAGAAGACTTTTTGACTTCGTACCAAGATGTAACAGGGACACCTTCAACTGAGTCTTCCTACAATCCTCATAATTTCCCTACAGCAAAAGCTCTACCTCGCCAGTTTCGGATCCAGCAGTTCCCCCCACAGCCACCTCAAGTCATAGATGTGGAAGAATTTGATGAAGCTGGAATAGGTAAAGTCTTTTGTACAGTTCAGCTTCTTCTAACATGGACAGGCTGCAAAAAAAAGTGTGGAAGAAATTGAATTATGAAAGAAACAATGTTTCCTTCTCATTAGCTTCATGTCTGAAAATCTGGACACATGTCATAAGTTTGTGTTATTCTCCAAGATAGTTAATTTGGATGTCACCTCAGATGCAGTTCTTGCCAGTCTAGTTAACTGGTTCCCTAGTCAAGCTCATGGACCTTTCTGTTACTGAACACAGGTGATTTAATAAAGGTGGGGAATAGAAGCTGTCCTAAATTTTTTTTGGCTAGCGTTCATGGCCTCAAGTCTTAGAAGGGTGGAATTAGCAATTCTAATTTCTAATAAAGCATTTCTAGAAATTTGAGGAGTGTGACTGACTGCCCAGATGTTAATTTAAGCAGGTGTGAGAATTGCTATCTCCATTAAGTAACAGGGTAAAACATTTTGATTACTGCGAGCATCAATTGCTGCATGGTCCTGGGTACTGTACTGATACGTTTTGTTCTAAAGTTGGAAAATGCCCTTTTTGTTTTGATTTGGAAACAAGGACAAATTAAAATTTTGTGTTTAGCTTTGGAAGGAATTTTAACTGATCTGTGTTAATATAAATCTGTTGAATTCAATAGAATGAAACGGTTTTCTAACTAAATAATTAAACAGCTGAAGCCCTGACGTTTTCTGCAAAATAGTAGAAAGTTATTTGCATATTGTGAGGTTAGCCAATATCAATTGCAGTAGTTCGTTTTCCATAAAGAGGAAATGAAAAGCTGATCAAGTGAGTCCAGAGATACTTAAACTAGTATAGGGATATGTGAATACCACAGTAATTACATGACATACAAATGTCTGCTCTTATATTCCACAGTGTTTCGCTACAACACAGATGTCCAACAGACCTGTGCTAACAACCGTCACCAGTGCTCTGTTCACGCTATTTGCAAGGATTATCCCAACGGGTTTTGTTGCAGTTGTATTGCTGGTTACAAAGGAAATGGCAGACAGTGTGTAGCAGAAGGTAACTGGTTTGAAATTTACATACATAAGCAACAATTATAGATGGCATTCTTGAATGAGGTGACCTGTATTCAATTCCAAAAAAGACCTGATAAAAAACTTTTTGAAAGAAACTTTTCATCACTGAGGTCTTTCACATAGTGAAAGGCATTTGAATCAGTGAGCTCTACTTGTTTAAATGGTTTTTTGAGTGAAGCAAATTTTTTTGAGTGCTTTATGCATCTTAATGTGACTTTCTAGAAAAAATAAACTTCTGTAACTGACATTATTTAAAAGAAAGCATGACATCCAGTGGTATTTCCTAGCCTTAGGAACTTCATGAAGTTCCAACGTGTTGTAATCTGATATGGTCCTCACTCTAGAAATGGACAGTTCAAAGGGATGAACAAATTAACTTTGATCCTCGAACCAAAGAGCATGACTCTGCTTTGACTCTTAAGCTGCTTTACTAAAGGGTGATCTGCCAGATTTCTGTTAAATACCCATTTAAACTTTGTTCCCATGTAAAATCCATAAAGGAATTTCTTATGTATACACTTGTAATCCTCGTAGTGATTTGGCTGAGAGTACAGATGCATTTCAACAACTCAAATAGTTTCCTGCAATACTGTGTTTTATAAATCAGGAAAGCAAAACCTAATACTTAGCTTTTAGTTAATAAAATTAGATTTTCCATAGAAAGAAAAGAAGGAGCTAATGATGATGAAATTTAAACTTCCCTGTAGGAAATTATATACAGGAGAAAATTAGCAATCCAAAATAGCTACTTCTGTGTAACACTGACAGTCTTCAAAATGGTGAATAGTTCAGAGCCAAGCAATGTAATAGGTTAGAATAATAGGTCAATTATTCTAATGCCTAAAGCTGTTAGTCTCCTAATAGGGAATGAACAAATTTTCATTAAGTGTGTTTTGATCTGAAGTGTGATCTCAAGAAGTTTGTCTGCCACTTACTGTCAGCTATACTGTAACAGTGTTGTGAAGTTAGTCTTGCAGACAGACCTTTCAGTGAGGATAAAAGGCATCTCTTCAGGTAAAATTGGCCATTTAATCATCCATGTAAGGCAACACACATGCATGTACCTACATAAGCAAGTGAACATATGGCAATTTCTTTTCTGAAGTCTGTGAGTATTTGTTTGCCATTTGTTTCAACACTAAGCACTGAACACTGTGAACACTCTGGACATGTTCCTTGGAGAGTATGAGAGCACTGTTATTTTGTTCTGATGCTTTGTATTGATTTGCCAGGTTCTCCTCAGAGAGTCAACGGCAAGGTGAGAGGAAGAATCTTTGTAGGAAACAACCCTGTTCCTGTTATATTTGAGAACACTGATCTCCACTCCTACGTTGTGATGAACCAAGGACGTGCCTACACAGCTATCAGCACAATTCCAGAGACTCTGGGGTATTCTTTACTACCTCTTGCCTCTATTGGAGGTATCATAGGATGGATGTTTGCTGTGGAACAGCAAGGATATAAAAATGGATTCAGCATTACTGGTAACTTCTAAATTAAAATAATGTTCAACATGGATATGCTTTCCTCTGTCTTGATAGAAAAGAAATGTGTATTTAGAAGCAATATAGGGTGAAAACACACGTCTATTCTGAGCTGCAAATTGGTTTTTTGTGATCAAATTTCCCACCATTTTGCTTGTTTACAATATATAGACAATGGACCTTTTAATTTACTGTCAGTGTACAAGAACTGTGTTAGAGAGAAGATTGGCTTGGCCAGTTTCTGTTCAAAAAAGAGATTATTAAAAAGATCTGTTGGGTGGGGGGTTGTTACTAGACTGTACATTGTTACTAAAAAAGCTTCTCCTACATCTTCAAGAGATTTAACGTGTTAATTGCCTGATTTGCCAACAGAGCAAAAGAGAAATGATCATCTGACCTCCTGAGGGTCTGAAATACTTTAGAGGAACAGCTGCTGCATGACATACAAATGACTGTTAGCTAGTTTGAGGGAAACCCCTGCTCACAATTCGAGCTTTTCATAAGAGATTAAGGCCAAATCTGGTTGGTTTTGCTGCTGTGAAATCAAGCTGTAGATTCAATCTGTTCTAGGAGAACATGTGTTTCTTTTTAAAATTTGATCCTATACAGACATGTAAAATGAATTTAGTTGAACACAACTTTTTGGTTTAGGATTTTCTTGGATTTGGTATGTTTGAAGCTTGTTCTGGAATTTACAACATACATTTCACTTGGTTTTGATTTGGAGACAGGTGTACTGGATTTCAATTATTTTTAAATCTCTGTACTCCTTATGAAAATTCTCTAAAATTCCCTTTTACATGGATAAGGCCTACTGCTATTAGCTTAGTCAGAACTTCTTTTTAAATCTAATAAAACCCTGCTGCCTCAGGTTTATTTGTGATTTATTGTGTTCAGTGCTTAAAAATTTGCTTGCAATATCCAAGTATATTATCAGTATACCTCTGAAAGTTATTTCATTAGAAACACAAGACATTAGCAACTGTGCTACATCTGAACTTGCAGACAATAGTAATTTATATTTTATCTGCTAGAAGCAGTGTTTGGAATAGAAGGAATCTGAATCCTCTATTAAGTTTAGTGTTTAACTAATTCTCTTTCTTTAGGTGGTGAGTTTACACGGCAAACAGAAGTAACTTTTCTCCAGAACAATGAGAAGTTGGTTGTAAAGCAGAAGTTCAGTGGCATTGATGAGCATGGTCACCTTACCATCAGCACAGAAATGGAGGGCAGAATACCTGAGATCCCATCTGGGGCATCAGTCCATATAGAGCCATACACTGAACTCTACCACACTTCTAGCTCTGGTAAGGTTCCATAAGAATGAAATTATAAGAAAGTGCACAAACCAGAGACTAAGACAATCTGAAAAACATTCTTTTATTCCCTTTTTAACAGTTTATTAGGAGCCTTCGACTTATAGAAAGTTGCTTTTTGCCTCTTAGGAAAAGGTTTCAAAAGACCATGGATTTTGAGTTGGACAATGCAAATATTTCTGATCTTTTCATTGAAGAAATACAAGTTTAACTTTCTCTGAACTGTTGTTTGCAAAACACTCTCAATTTACCTCTGTGTTGGCCTTTTTTTTTACACTGTTGATGACGGTGTACAAGTTGCAAAGTTTTTCTCTGTAAGTCCACAGCCCTTTAGTAGGAGCTGTACTAGCATATAGCTTTTTGTGGTAATGTTGTTAAGCGATCTGTGATCTTTGAGACTGCACCCATTATTTACCACTCAATTAAACTTCATTACAATGACTCTGCAAGCATTTATCAGTATTATTTGAGCTGAATTTTAACAACCAAATGGAAGATTATCTCTTAATTCACTTACCAACTTCCCACATTGTCTCTTCAGTACTCCTCTCTCCCAATTCCTTTATAACAGATCCTAGGTTTCCTAAGAAAACCATTCTTCTTTTACCATTTACAGGGCAATCTTGTTTTGCTTACTTATTTTGCTTTGCTCTTTCTGGATAAAATTACAGGTGTTTTAATACAGAAAGTAAAGAAGTGAGGTTGGAGTGTTGCTGCTGACCAGCCAGCCCAGCTGTCAAAGAGCAATACAGACAAAGCAGCCTGTGGTGCACCCTCATGCACATGCATGCTGGAGAGACTGCACTTTTCTCCAAGGGAGCACTTGTGGTTCCTAGAGATGGAAAATGGTGTGGTTACATTGTCACTGCCTTATATTCACTAATGTCTGGGTTTGGTAGCCAGCGCTGAACCCGCTTGTGCTTTGCCTGTCATTTTGGACTGGGAGGAGGAGGAAGTGGAAGCAGCAGGAAGCTTCTGCTTTGTGCTGAACAACTTGAGAGTTTGGGCAGTGTCTACTCTACAGAACAGTTGCCTACTTGGCAGAAGTGGTCCTCCCATGGAGGTAAAGTCAGAGGCTGGAGGGAGGTGTCCTTCAGCCTGGATTTGATTTACCAGGACTCAAACAGCTGCAATTCTGCTGTCCTATGGTGTATCTAATGGACTTAGCAGAAATCCAGCTTTAGTCAGCTGTTACAAGTGGATTGATATTGGTGCGTGTTCTGATGTCCAAAGAATAGTGGTGTTCTGAGGACCTTTCTGTTGGTGGGAGGACACACAAGTCCAGACCTTTTGAAGAGTTTTGGTCACAATTTTTCCCAATATACTGTTGTGAAGCATACAGGAGCTCTCAGACATGCAGCTTCTTCAGGGCTCTGCTAAAATCCAAGGCTAATAGCCTACAATGAGCTGAAAGTGTGTGTAGTTTAGGCTGGTGAGATGGCTCTTGTCCTTAGCTTGGAGATCCATTATATAAATCCACCTAAAGAAAGCTCTGAGTTTGCCTAGTTGAATTTTTCTCTCATTACCTGGAAATCCACAAAGTAAAGTTGAATTTTTAAAATATGTCAAAATGAATCAAATTACTCATTTCTCAAAGTTGTGACGTCTGAGAACAGCGTAAGCGTACTCAAGTGCTTCTTCCTTTGCATGGAAATGCATCCTCTTTCATAGCCTCTAGCCTTTGAAATTCCCATTTGCATTACACAGAGTCTACAGATAGCATTTGACAGCGTGCTTTTGGTCTCTGCTCTGATCAGTGTGTTTGCTGTCATGTCGTAGTGATCACTTCATCGTCCTCGAGGGAGTACGCAGTGACAGAGCCAGAAAGGGACGGAGCTGCTTCCACATACACAGGAGCCTATCAGTGGCGCCAGACCATCTCCTTTGATGAATGCATCCACGATGACTCCCCCCATTCTGCTCCTGCCACTCAGCAGCTCTCTGTGGACAGTGTGTTTGTCCTGTACAACAGAGACGAGCAGATCTTGCGATACGCCATGAGCAATTCCATTGGCCCCATCAGCGGTACGTATCAATTGCAAATTTTGCTTTTTCTCTTTTGTGAGTAATTAAGAGCAGTCATCCATTTTTTTAGCCTGCCCTATCTGGGTGTTAATGAGTTAAATTAATTAATTTGATAGCAGTCCAGATCCACCAGAGAAGGAGAGAAATGGAGTTGTTGAAAATTTGGTTTTTTACTTCAGAAAGAGTACTTAAGTGATGCTCTATTCTTGAAATTCACTGGGCTTTGTCTAACTCCTTGAAATACTCTCAGGTGACCAACTTGAATCTATTCCGACTTGGATGTGTGGAGTATGTTGTTTATCTTTACCTAATTTGTAGTTCCTTTATTAATTTGTTTGTTTGTTTTTCTTTGGTTGGGTTTTTTTTTTGGTGGAGGACATTGTCAGAGAAAAGAGCAAAAGAAGGGAATAAGATTTACCATGGATGAGGTTCTATAGTTTATCTGGAAACATGGCATTTTATCTTTGAATTGTAGGCAGCTTATGAAAGGGGTTGGTTTTTTTTTGGATGAGCTACCCAAGCTTGCACTAACATCAGAAAGAAAGCAAAGAGACAATTTGAAAATGTACACCACATGTGTATAAAAACAGGCTGTGCTCACTTTTGTTTGTTACAAAATAGTGTTTTGTTAATTAAAATGAATAAACCAAGCTGTTAAGAATCATGTTTTGAGTCTAGTGTCAGTGACTGGAAAATGAATTTTCTTTCTGTCTTGTTCTTTAGAGAGGTTTTTGTGGCTCTTTTTTAACTCGGTAGTCCTTTGTAGAGGTAACAAGGAATACAGGTGCTATTAAATACGTGTCTAAGATATCACCTGCATATCACCTGGAAGGCTCTTTCTTCCTGATGCAAAAAGCGTGTTTCCTTGTTTAATGTGTGTTATGAGCAACCTCCTTCTGTGCCTTAACTGGGTGCTATTACTTGGACAGAGTCATCAAGGTTAAATATGGTCTCTCTTGCCAGATGGTTCTGCTGATATTAACCAGAATCCTTGCTACACTGGCACTCATAACTGTGACACCAATGCCGTGTGCCGTCCAGGAAATGGAAATCGTTTCTTCTGTGAATGTTCAATTGGCTTCCGTGGAGATGGAAACGTTTGTTACGGTATCAGAAGACTTCAGTTCATTGCCAAATAATAGTTAATGTGGAATTTATTTTCCCTGGGGTGTATTGACCCTCAGGACTAGCCATTCCAGCAAAATGAACTGCCCTGAGAGCCTGGTTTTAGGGTTAGATGGTTGCTGGGCTATGTATCTCAATAATCAAAGTAAGCAAGTTTGACTGTCTTGAAGAGTAGGTTTTCCTATTTTGCAAAGCATTTTTCCCACCCATTTCATCTTTTTATAAAACACGTGGGAACTTAGTTGTGAGAAATTTACTGTAATGCCAAGTTCTGGTTAAAATGAGTCAACTAGGTTAAAAGTTCTCAAAGGAGATGAGAAATAGGAAATGCACTTGCGGACAGAGCACAAATATATGCAATTCATTGAAATGATCTTTTCATTATCTACTTTGGAAATCCATTTCTGTTCAAAAAGACTCATATTTCCCAGCTCTGTCTAGCTCTGTATTCCTAGTGTATTTGGGTTTTGCATTGCAATCAAATCTCAGCACTAATACTCATTTTCAAGAGGTGAAAGTGTGTGTTAATGAAATGTGTCATTAACATTTAAAAATTTGTGTGTGTGGGAGGGTGTTTAAAACCCAAAGCACAACTCTCCTTGCACTCCAACCCTTTAATCAGCTTGCAAATGAAAACAATGGCATCACGCTGTCCCTTACAGTCCTCTGATACTGTGAGTTGGGCAGCAGTGGGTTAGAGATGTGTATGGATAATGAAAGGGGAAGCCTTTCCTGGAGTTCATACTCCCCCAGTAGTTATCATTGCTTCTGATCACCTAAGGCTGCATTTTCTTTGGCTCCTCTTTCTTCTGTAATTTCCCGTGCCTTCCCCTTATTACTCCATGATAGAATTTCTTCTGGTTTGTTTTCTTCTTTTTGGTGCAGATTAGCTGAGGACACAGTCACCTCAAAACTTATTTTCAGGTTATTAATATCTCTTAAGATGTACAGTCTGTTCAAACTCTGGCCTGAGTACAGAATACTGCAGAATTAATCTAAAGTTCCCCAGTTTCTGTTTTTCTGGCATCCACATTAAATGCGTGTTTGTAATAACCAAGATCCTTTTAATGCCCTAGATATTGATGAGTGTTCAGAGCAGCCAGGGCTGTGTGGCAGCAATGCACACTGCAACAACCAGCCGGGGACCTATCGCTGCGAGTGTGTTGAGGGATACCAGTTTGCAGCAGATGGGCAGACTTGTGTTGGTGAGTTTCATGTTTCCTAAAAGCATTGCCCACCAGCCTTTGGGCTGTGTTCCGTCTCACAAGGGCAGAAAACAGTGCTTCATGATCTGCGCTGATTTCTAATGCGAGTGGACTTCAGGAGTTTGTGCTGTGTGGAATCCCTGCAGCCAGCTCATGATTACTGGGTTTTTCTGCATTTTCTAAGTGCTGTGCTTTTGACTTTTGGGGGATTTGTGTTTTGTTTGTTATGTCTAATATGCTCAATTTAACAGATGAGATTTCAGTTACAGATTAATCCCTTGGACAAGATAGTGCACAGTTCTAAACCCGTATGTCTTGGCTGTTGCAGATTTATTCTGAAGTGATGATTTATCATGATGAAAAGGAGTTGTAGCTGCAGATCACTTCATTGTTAAAAGCTTTTCAATTTGGTTCTTAGCTCATTTTTAATGAACCATGAAATATCAAATTCAGTAGTGGGTGCTGAACAAGTTTATTTCTCTGTAATTTAAAAGTTTTTTTCTGGAGGAAGCCTGAGTTAATCTGTATTTCCGGAACTAAAGTTGTCCTAACAAGGGATATATTTTCCCTCTTTGCCCCATTTTTCATTCAAGTTGTAGCAATTCCTTTTGGAAAAAGGAATCCACAAATGGTAGGTAGAAGAGGGATAATGACAAATAACAAAAGAGGAATAGTGACTCTACCTCTATAGCTGCAACTGTCAGGATAGGATGGAGATTAGACTTCTTTTTTCTTGTTACAGTTTTCATCTTTGCAACCTGACAGTAATTCCGTAACAACAAAACCTATACACACTCTTACAGTATAGTTGGAAGCCTTATAATTCCAGTATGGCTGGAAGTTCCTCTTCCTTTTGGAAAGTAGTGATAACAGCTTTTTTGCTTCTGCTGTGACAGCTCTGTGGTGGAAGTTTAGCTACTCTTTGATCAGCTAATGCATCCAGGTCGTTGCTCATTATAGCCAAGACTTTTCTTCAGCAAAGACTGAGGAGCCTTCATCTTACAGCAGAGAGTTGCATTACTTTCCTTGAGTTTGTGGCTTTGCATGCTGTGTATTACACCCCGTCACAAGCCAAATTTCTTTGCCGCAGTAAGAATTACAATTCATGTCTGTTCCCTAAGTCACAGTGCACCCCAAGTCTCTTTGTTGCAGAACAGTCAGAAAAAGCAGCTCCTTCTACCAAGGCTACTGGAAGGGAGAGGGTGAGATGTGGAAGAGCAGCTTTATGTTCCTTCCATTATGTCCAACACTGCACTTTTGTGACTTGGACCTGAAAGGGAACATTCTTCCCTCCAGCCATGACCTCACCAGCTTCACACTACCACTTTCCCATGAAGCTGATGTTCCACTTTTAGTGAGTGCTAAGTAATTCCTTGCCCAGCTTGAAGGATTTCAGTTTTATCCCTTCCTTCAACCAAAACCAAATTGCATTTTCAAGGCTGAGGAGAGGGAAGATAAACTCCAGTTTCCCAACAGATTTACCATAAATATCATGGTAATCTTTTCACAGTAGAGGGTCTTATGACCTACAGAGAATTTGAACCCCAGAAGGGGAGCAGCAACCCTCTGTGCTTTTGCAAGTTGCTCTGGGATACCAGTTCTGACTCAGCTTTTTTGGAACCAGCACTTTTTTTCATACCAGCTGTGTGATTCACTGGGTAGCTTTATAAGAGAGTTGTAAATAAATCTTGTCCTCCTATTTGAGGATGAGAAACAGACTTGGGGACTCCCTTTGAGCTCCAACTCTTAACCTTATGTATTTACAATACTGTTCCTAATGAATTTCTTTTTAATCCAAAACTTACTCAAGATACGAGTGATTCTGACAATGATGTCATTTCCTCCAGAGAAACAGAAAAAATTAGTGTTTTCAGATATGGCTCTGATAGAAGATTTTTGTTATTTCCCTGCTGACACTGTGGTAGTTTCCATCTGTGCGCTGTGATGAAATGAACATTGTAGAGTCTTGTCTTGGCTCCCTGTCAAATCCTTGTTGTAATTGCATAAAGACAGCCTCAGTGTTACAGCAGCCTCTGTTAGAGCAGCTGCAAGTCTGTTCCTAGATGTGCACACTGGACACCCTATTTTCAGGCCCAAAATTTTTGTAGTATTTTACCTCTTCCTATTTGAAGTACTGTGATTTCCTTTCCTGTTCTCTGACATCACAGGGGTAAGCATAGGTAGAGCTCCAGCAACTTCCTGAAACAATTTATGTGCAAAGTAGTGCAGTGCCTTCAGAGCCCCAGCTGTCAACATGAGAGAGTTATGAAAAGCTGCAGGTCCCAGATCTCTCCAGTAGTTGACAAATGTGTTTATATCCCATTGAGTGAGTCACAGCTCCTATTTGTTGCCAAGTGACTGCAGCCCTGGGTCAGTACTAAGTTAATGTAGCAGGTCATCTAAATTATTCCCAGTGTGATGAACTGGCCACTTAGCTAACATGTGAGATGGCTTACATTTCTTCATTCAGGACTCCTTTTCATAAACACAGCTGACATGGATATTAGGATCTGTCACTATGGTAGCCTTTCTGCCCCATTCTATATTAACAAGCACCTGTGAGGTGCTGAGGACCTTCAATTCATTGTAAAACATTAATAAGACTTAACACCACTGAAAGGAGAGATTTCAGGGGAAAAAGAAATCCCAATCCCCAGAGCAAAAAACTCTCAGTTCCTTGTTTCCTTTTTCTTCTGTAATCTTTCACAGATGTTATTCTCTCGTGTGAACTTACTATGAGGCTTAGACTTTGTGAAGGAAAGACCAGATTTTCATCTGCTCTTTTACACATTTAACCTGCAGCTGTGGAGTATGTGGTAAACCACTGCCAGAGAGGCACACACAACTGTGACATTCCCCAGCGTGCTCAGTGTGTGTACACCGGAGGGTCCGCCTACGTCTGCACCTGCCTCCCGGGCTTCTCCGGAGATGGGCGTGCCTGTGAGGGTGGGTAGCACATTTCTTGTGGGGCTTTCATACTCCTCATTGCACTACTGGGCTGATCTTTGCCATGTCCTATGCCTACTTGTCATTTCAAGTAGGAAATTTCATAGTCTGAGTCCCTCAGGCAGCAATTTTTATTAAGCATTTCTCTTTTCCTCCTTTTGCTTTTGAATGTACTCTTCAATGTTTGGCTATGAGATAATTGCAAAAATTGCAATAGTTGCAGCTACAGACCTTTGTCTGCTGCAACAGTTTGCACTGTATTGGTTTAAATTACTAAGGTGGAGAAACAAAATGCTCAGACCATGTAAAATAATTTGCATTCTGTTTCATGTCAGTCTGAGTGCAGTGGGGGAGCAGTGTTACCTAATTGTATGCTGGAAACATGGCTAGCTAAATCCTACTCCTCTTGCTATGTTAAGTCATTGCTTTGGGAAATATGGACATATATGTCTATAATAATGTGTGAGTTAATGTCTATTACCCTTTGTAACAGGAGAATCCTGGGATTTGCTGGGATAGAGAACCTAAAATACACGCATGCTTCCCGTTCAGCCCCATTTTTTATCTCCTTTGTTTTATATTTCTGTACTAGATGTATTTCCAAAGACCTGTCTGTATGTCTAATCAGATAGCCTGAAAATGTGACAGTTTTGTACTTTATTTCATCACTCTGATTTGTCCATCAGAAGGAATATCTCACCTGAGATTGATCTTTTCTTTTACAGATGTAGATGAATGTCAACAGGGCCACTGTCATCCAGATGCTTTCTGCTACAACACCCCTGGGTCCTTCAGCTGCCACTGCAAGGCAGGTTATCGTGGGGATGGTTTCCGATGTGTGTTAGGAGGTAAAATTCTATAGTTCTTGAAAGTTGGACCAGAAATATAATTTGGGATTTGAAGGATATATATCTTAATTTGGTTTGGTTTTTTATATAGCTTATATAGCTTAATTTGATATATATCTTAATTCCTGTCTGAAACACAGTACCTACTGCCACACTGGTGTCTTTATTTTTCTCAAGTCTTTCAAGTTTAGGGCCTTATCAAGCTTATGTCAAAACTGTATCCTGACTGTTATCACTTTTCCATGATATCCTGTTCAATGTCCCATTTCATGTTTTGTTTACTCTATCCTCAGCAGTTTTTAGCCCCAAGCTGATACTATCTTTTGAAGTTGCCTTGTGCAAAGATTTGACCGTGGGGGTGATTTGGTTTGCATACTCAGTAATCACATACCATAAAATACCTGGAATTGTTGGCAATGAAAGCAAATGCAATATTAACTTGTTTTATATGAAAAATGAGACCAAAGTCATGAGACTCTTGTCTGCAGTGAGATCTAGATGCCTACATGCCACATACAGCCTGTGGTCTAGAAAAACTACAGTTTCCAGCTGGCACTTATTTGTTTCTGTATTTATCCAGCTTATTCTCAGTTGACGAGAAAGTTCTTTACCCTCACACTTGTGTTTCTCCATTGTACTTTAAGGCTTGAAGTATAAAAGTCAACTTGAAGGTATGTTAAAAAAAAAAAAAAAAAAAAAAAAAAAAGGAAGGAACAGTGGAGCACAAATTAGCAGTTATTTTACTTTAATTCAACAGCATGGCAAACCCATGGGACAGCACTCAGGTTTTGTAGATGGTGAATCTTTCATCCAGGAAATAAAGGCTAACTTCTCAGTATATTCAAACCAAATTCTTGCTCCTCTAAGATTCTTGCTGTTGGACATTTCTCAACAGACTGAAAATCAAACTGTGCAGTCAAGAGAACCAAGAATATCCTAGGGCCAAAAGGAAAGAAAGGGATTAGGGATTTTGGTTGGGTTGTTTTGATGGTTTTTTTAATAATGGAGATGCTTGCTTCAAAGTCCCTGTGGTCTTACTACCTGAGACTTGATATTTTTATCTTGCCTCTATATTCCTTTATTCTGAATTTCTGACCTTTTTTGTTCCACAATTGGATGCTCAGTTTTTGAATACAAAAGGCAAAGGATTGTGCAGAGGAAAGAAAAAAAAATCAGAGTTGATTCTAGTTTTAAATCATATTTACATGACACTTCACCATGTGCATAGTAACCCATTATGTGGAATCACGCAGTGCTTGTAGATTTTTATATCATAGGTAAATTTCAGGAGGTTTTGAAGTGTTTAATTCTGAGATGTAGTTTCACCACTTTGTCAGTCTTTTAATATAATTTTTAACTAACATTTCATGCATAATCACCCATGTGTATTTTCATTTTAGTGCCAGATGAATGAGGAACTAACTGGTGTTTATGACCTGTATCAAAATATTTAGCTAACTATCCAGCTGATTAAAACAAAATTATTTCTACTAGAGGAGAAACTTTATGTGAATAGCTCAAAGCAAATAAAACCCTAAAGCTTCCAGCTCTTCAGGCAGAATTGTAGATGCAAAAACATTGCTTTCATGTCTGCCACATGCCCTTTGCAGATGAAACAGGCGGTTTTGTACTGATATTTGCAATCAATCAACTTTATTACAAGGACGCAACTAATTTCTTCTGAGTATATGTGATGATTCATTTAAATAGGGGGGATTTTGTGTTATTCATAACACCTTTTCTGATTGCAGTGGTTAGTGTGTCTACTAAACTGCTAAGCACATTTTGTAGTAACTTTATTTCCTACTTATTCTGTACACTTCTTCACTTTCTGTGCTCCACACAGTTGTGTCGTGAATGGGGATTTTTCCATGTCACAATTTTAATAGTCATAACAAAGTATTTTTAAGAGTTTTGTATCTACTATTCTGGTGGGTGGAGATCTGCCAGGCTTTTCTAGTCTTCATATATACCTCACTGATAACTTTTTTTTAACACGGTTTTGTGTTACCACTAGAAGACAGGCTTTTAGAAACATTTCTATCAGTTATCTCTGCCTATTAAATGATATGAGCAGTAAAAAAATCTGTGTAGATAAGAAGTCTCACTTTTTTTCTGAATTGTGACTGAAGTACAAACAATCTGTGTTGCTCAGCTAGTCTGCAGCAATGGCAATGTTTACAATTTAGCAACTGCTCCCTTCTTAGAGTTAATAGAACAATAGCTGCCCTTGGGGTGTCATCTGCTGCTAAAGCTTTAGTGCTTCTAGAATGGATAGATCCATCAGTTAATCATTACCATGGACAGAAACAAGCTATACTCTCTGAAGCCTCACAAAAGTAGTTTAGTTTAGTACTCCATTTGTCAAGTAAGTTACTTCAGGCTGGAGATTGCATAGGAGGCTGTATTGTATTCAGCTGTAATTAGAGACCATTTCTTCCCCTTTTTACCCACTAAGGTTTTGATCTAATAAGCCTCAGTGCAGTAACTGAAGTTTTGCCTGGTTGTTAATAGCATGGAAAGTTTCATTCATCCAAATACTCAGTTCTTTTTGCTACTGTCTGTTCCAACCCATGTCTAGAACTACTTGCTTGTTTGGTGTCTTTATTATTATGTGAAGCCTACTGTTAAATCTCAATGGCAACTCTTGAAACAAGTAGACTAACAAGAAAAAAGGATTTGAGTCACACACATGGGAACATTTGTAGGAGTGAACTGGCAGGTTAATGAAAGAGTTAATGATGCTGGAATGTCCTGCTGCTCCCAGCTATTAAGAAAATCTGTACTTCATTATTTCCTCACGCTTCATTTTTCCATTTCAAAAAAACCAGATGTCTGAGTGTTTCTACCCCTGCAGACCCCAGACACTGTTTACTAAACAGAAACAAGCCTGGATTCTTGGAACTAGGAACTGTTAAGAGCTATTTTCTGATCATCTGTGTGCAACTGGTTTCACATGAGAAACACACTTACCAGGACAAAACTGTAAGTGAGGAATTACAAAGGAAAATGAAGGGACAAAGGGAAGCTTTTTCACTTGGGTTTTTAATTTTTTTCCTCTAGCATCTGAGGACAGCAATTAAAAATGTCAGTATAAGTCTTGAATAAGAGAAGTCCATACATCTCAGTTTCTCATCCTTTTGCTCAGCTTCTGTCTTTTTTAAGAAAAGTAAGAAAAGATAAATGATTTTCTACATTGCTGCTACAAGAGCAATCCTCTATGACTAAAAATACCTTGAAGATTTTTATATGGCTTTAGTTTGGTTTTGACTGCATTCTGTTTCTTTCTTCACACATGTGAGAAATGTGTACATGTTTGTTTTTCATCTCATCTTCCCATATTCATGCTTACTTCCATTTTCATTTTTACAAATTCCATAATCTATTTCACTGACTTTTAAAATCCAGATTGTTACTGGTAATTCATTAATCAACTGAAAAAAAATTGTTTAATGCTCATCAAATACAAATTGATTCTTCTGAAGAAAGATAGACATGTAGCTGAAGTTCAGGATGCACCATTCTATGGATCTAGTCTGAATTGTACTGTGTTCTTCATTGCACCTTTGTTCTGTTCTACAGGGTTCTGTTCTTAGGAGCATTTTTCTGTATACTCATTCAATTTCTCACTGTTCTTTTGAACTGTGGTTGCCAGAGCTGGATGCAGTATTTCTCGAATCATGTCCCCAGCCTCATATTCTTCTCTATGCCTGTATATTCCCTCTGTATATGCTGAATTCTTTTTTATACCCTCTCACAATCCCTACAGCACTGAGCTGTGATCTACTTTTTTGTAGTTTCAGAAATTAGTCTATCTTTAGAGGCTTGTCTACACGGTTTATTCCAAGAAGTGTGACTTTACATCCTGTAGTTCTCATGTGGCCTGTTTCACATCCACAAATGATGCAACCTCTGGTTGTATATCTTCCTCTGGAATCCAAACGATGGAATTAAATTTCTTAACATGGAAATTTAAAGCAAGACGAAGGTAATATGGGAATTTACTTAAGATACTGCTACTTCGTGACATTTGACTTCTGACTCAGATTATTTCTTTCAGTTTTTAATTATTTTCCAATTGAAATGCTTAGTTTCAAAAATGATACAGTCCTGTGGGCATAAATAGAGCTCCATAGGAAAACACAAAGCTATTAGGTCAGTGTATTATCTACAGCAATCAAGTATCAACTGCACCAAAAACCAGTGAGGATGGGGTTTTGTTTAATTTTACAGCAAATGCTGATTGGTAATGTTTAAATGCATACACTGAAACATACTGTGAGTTGATCCTGCTACTAATGAAAAGCTGATGTCACACCTGCTTTTTTTTCATCACCAGCAACTACCTAGGTCCCCCTTTTACTGTTTGCTTCATCTCTGGCAGAATGAGCTAATCCTGGTGTATACCATTTTTATCATCATTGACATGATTATTTGCCTTGCCTTTCAAATGTGGGTTTCAAGAGTGGTAAGAACCTCCTGGAAATCAGGGCTAGTTATTCCTGTATATGGAGCCTTGAAACAGGCCTGGCTTGTTGTCCATTTGCTACAATCAGGTGCAGCAGTAGATGTAACATCAGCATTACACCAGATAGGAGTTATTTGCTCTTGGCAGTTGTACAATACCAGTTGTATTTAATGGACTTTTTCTTCATGCCAATCACAAGATCAGAGAACTCTCTTAATGCTAATTGTTCTGTATCTTTGAAGAGTCCTGACTGGATGAAATACTGTAGTATTTATGTTAAAGGCAGATGCACTAAGAAACGGCATTTAGGCTGCTGTAGTGAAGGAAATCTGCTGGCTCTTAGGTTTGTGTCTGCATGCTGGCTTACAAAGTAGCCCTTGTGCTACCTAAATATGTGCCCTTTCTTGTTATCCATTTTGTCTAGCTCTTGCTGTTAGCTCATCAAGGCAGGAAATGTGCTTTATTTGTTGTGTCAATTTCATCTTTCAAACTCTGTCATAGCTAGACTAACTTCAGAGAGTTAATTAATGCAATTTAAAACTTGCACAATCAGAGCATCTTCTCCTAACCCCACTGAATAAAAGGTATGGCAGCATAAGCAATATAAACAGACTATTTCTCCCAACCCAGTATCATCTGTATCCCAGATTAGTGTGCCTTCATTGTTGCATAGGTTACAACACTGTGCTACTTTCAACTCACATTTCTTTAGGTGCCTCAAGCATAGTATTCCTGGCCATGATTCAGAGATACGGAGAAGAAAATGGAGAATAGATTCCAAGTGCTTGGTTGAACTATCCTTTAGTTTAGTCACTTGTTTGGTTTATAAGTTTTAATATTGGTTAAATTAATATTAGAGAGTCAAAACAAAATGTTGAAAGATGGGTTAAAATTATTGAGTCAGCACAGATGAACACGGTAACCCTGGCTTTTTATCTTTTCAGAATGTCCATTTAACATAGATTACTTATTTTACTTGATACTGTTAATAACATGATCAGTAGTATAAGGGATTTTCATGAGCAAAGAAGTAGTAAGATACACAGTTATTCCTAAAAATGAGTGACAATAGGGTATTTGCAAATGTTTTTATGCAAGTAAAAATTCAGCATTGGGTTTTTTAGAAAGAACCAATCATATGCTCTGCCTTCTAGAAATTCAGTATAATTTTGAAAATTATTTTGTTTTGACAAGCCTTTTGACCTTCGTGTTGTTAAGTGCATAGGCAGACCATTTGTGAGATTGGTCTTGATCACTGCAAGACAAATTCTCTTAAAAATACCATCAGAATTCCTGAGTAAAATCTGCAGATTTTAATGTGAACATTTTCTTGAAATTAGAACAGATATTGATATTTCAAGTCACCAACAACACTAATATATTTTATGTTTAACCACTGGGTCCTATCTGGGAGTGTATACACCCTCCTTTCCATAATCCATATCTATATTCATATAGAATATTGATTAAAAAATTGTAACCTGTTGGTATATACCCTATTTTTATGAGTTTCCTATGCAAAAAAGAAAAGAAACAGTTTCCACCTTTGTTTTCTTATCCTACTGAGAAGGAGTTAATAGTGTTTTTCAAAGCTGATGGGAATGCAATTATGTAATTTTTTCTGCACTGGACAAAAATACATGAGGGAGGTAGTTTACCAATACTTTGTGTTCCCCCTGCTTTCTCCCAGGAGCAGTGCCTATAATGAGAGAGTAGAACAAAAAACAAACTGTGGCAAAACCATCTGTTTACTGAAATCAGCATTTCTTTTACCTGCATACTGCATAGGACACTGAATACATGAAAACAAAATCTGAGACAGATAGTGGAGGCTTTCCCACAGGGTCTGGTTTTGTAGGTTGATTCAAGGCTCTCCACCACCCACATTAAAAGAGATGCCAAATATTTCAGTTGTTCAGTGAGCTGTTCTCCAGTCATTTGTATTTCTCTAATTATGTCCAGGTGCATGAAACTTGTCCAAAGCTTTTGCTTGCATAACTAGTTTAAATATTAGGAAAAAATTCCCAGCTTTTTTACAGAACATAGATTTACCCCACAACAGTCTGTAGATGCATGAGATTAGCTTTTTGCTCAGCTGGGGTCAGTCTAATCTGAGCCACACAAAACTAATCCTGTCCATCAGGCAGTGTAAAAACAAGGAAAGGAATAAATGTAAGTGTAATGTTAAAGACTCTTCAGCAGACAGTTTGTGCAGTAAGTGTCTGCAGAAATCATTGACAGGAAAGGATCCTCTCCCATAATCACATCACAGGGATCTCAAGTGTATGGTAAAATGAAGCCAGATTTCTTTGTCTGGAGAAGGAAATATATTATTTTTATAGTGTTCTTTTAATTTCATTACGTTGTTTGGCTTCTGGAAGATATAGTGATCCAGATGACTTTCCCTGCTGCATCATAGATAATATAATAAGAAGGTGTAAATTTTAAACTATGTTCAGACTGTTTTGTAAAATTGAAACTTATAAAACCAGATCTCTGAATGTCCTGATCTGACATCTGAAACGTTTCTTTCCTCTGTAGTCTCTGCAGTAATATAGGTGCATGTGGTGTAGCCAGTGTGCATAGTATGTTTCTCTGTGCTTCACCAGGGAGTGGACAACCTGTCCCTGCAATTCCTTTCTTCGATCCGCAAGAATCAAATGAGTGCTCAAAATTCATAACTGAACTTTAAAAACCTAATATACATCATAGCAATGAATTGCTTCACTTCCTCCTACGATCTGTAGATAATTTGGCATCTGCCTCATGTTGTGGTTTTCTCTTGTGGCTTTGAAGGGAATCTCAACTTTTAGGATTACAAAAAACCCCTCAGCTGCTGTAGGGTCAAATTAGTCACGTTTTAAGGCCAGTGAGTAGACATCAGGGTCAAAAGTCAGACAGAATGTTCTTGCTCATCTGCTTCAAGGAGAACAACCATGTTTTTCAGCTTCTGTTTATGACCCTTCAATGAAGTAAGATGCAGGGGACCTGTTTGTTTTCTTTTAAACCAGGCAGTGAAACATAAAACAAGTTCAAGGCAAATGTGTCACACTTACATAGGGCAGACTCATTGAAGCTGTTCTGAAGTCATGTGCCTTCAAGGTTTGTAAGTGTCACGTTCCACTAGAGATAAGAATTCTTGTGTATAGGTGGTCAGCGTATGTTAACTGTTAATGGACTGTAATTATTAGCTAAGACAGAAATATTCACCGGGGTTTGTTTTGTTCTGTTGTTTTTTTTTTCCCCAGATGTGGAAAAGACCAAATGCCAGCATGAACGCGAAGTAGCTCTTGGCAGTGGAGGTGCTTTCTTCCCAAGGGATGTAAGAGTTAGTCACTTCATTCCCCAGTGTGATCAGCATGGGAATTACATACCCACTCAGTGCCATGCTGGCAGTGGATATTGTTGGTGTGTGGATAGGGATGGAAATGAGATCGATGGCACCAGGAGCGGTCCAGGAGTTCGACCACCATGTAAGTGGCTGGAGCAGTTGTTTCTTGTGGGCATCTCTCCATCTGAGCCCACTGTCCCCCAAATGTGGGGCTTAGTCCTTCCCTGAGATACAGCACTGACTTGGAGCAATGCAGATTTCTGTTGTCCCAGCAGTGGTATGTCTCATGCCCCAACATACACTTTTCCTGCAGCTGGGGCATCTGGACAGCTTAGGTAAGCTTCTGAATAAGAAGAAGGTTTCTAACCTCTTCATTGGCTTGAAACGGTGAGAGGCCCAGATAGTCTCTGCCCTCTGGGAGCTATAATAGCTGACTTGCCTCAGGAAATGAAGGATGTTCCTTCCTACGTCTTCCTCACTTCAGCTGCAAAATAAGATAGATTTTTCTAAACATTTGAAGCAAAGAGCAATTACAGAGCCAAACATGAAAAGACCTATTATGTCAATTGCTCCTTCTCTGCCAGCCAAGGGGAAAATTTCAGAAGCTTTCTGCATCTGATTATAGTTATTAATGTCTGCTTATAGGTCTGTTTCCTTCTAAGAAGTCTGACTGTAATTGTGTCTCTGCAAATAATAAGGAGCCTTGTTGTGCTGTACAAGCTAATTGTTCCCCCATCTGTTTCCTTCTCTATCAACCAGGTCTGAGCACTGCTGCTCCCCCTATTGTTATTGGGCCCTCTGTTCGACCAGACACGGTACCTCTCCCACCAGGAACACACTTGCTTTTTGCCCAAAGTGGTAAAATTGAACATGTTCCACTAGAGGGAAACAATATGAAGAAAAATGGTGCAAAAGCCCTCTTGCACATTCCAGTGAGTAATTTACTATACTAAGTCCATGTTTTTTAGAAGATTCCTCACAAAGATGAAAGCTACTATTTGTTTACATAGTTCAATAATTTAAGTTGAAAACACAATTTTTACTCTTTGTTAAAATTTCAATATGCCATCAATTTGTTACTGAAAATTCCTGACCTGACTAGTCAAAATTCTTAAACCTAAGGTATAGAAAAAATAATTATTTCCTTTTAAAGAATGGCTCACAATAGATCCCAAGCCAAAAATCTAATCTCACATGCCTCCAGCAGCTCTTCATATAAAATCCTCTCTATTCACACTTCTACTGACTTTCTGACTCTGGTATAAAAGTTTAGGAGACCTACAATAGTAGTAGGTAGAGAGGCCCTTTTTTCCATTCCTTCTCCCTCAAAGTTTTTTCCTAAGTCTTAATCTATTCCTGTTTTTTTCAATCAGTAGTCTCCACTTCTTGGCTACACGCGTATTTTTCTTTCTTCTCTTTTTTTTGCTTCCTTCCCCATGTGTAAGCCCAGTGGGTGGTAGATCTTTTTCCCATGCTTCTTACTACTGTCTTGAGAATCTTTTTTCCTAGAAAATGAATTCCTGATGCTAAGAACCTCTCTTTTCTACCACCTGTGTCACATGCCAGCCCTTTTCACTGGCAGTTTCATCACATTCATTTGTTTTGCCCAAGGCCTAAGATTTCTGGTTTCATTCCAATGTTACTTAATTTATAATAGATGGCAATATTAAGTAGCATGCTGATCTCTTTTATACGTGTGTGTGTGTATATATATGATACTGAGTAGTTAATAAATCAAATACTGGCTAAAATACACAGATTTACTTCATTAAATAGAACTATAAACTTCTGTGATGTAAGGGCAAAATCGAGATTTTGTCCCTTATGTAAAGTTCTGCTGCAATAACATAAAAAAAGTAAAATGCTGTACAAAAATGGTGTAATAAGGCTGAAGGCGACATGATCCTGAATACGTGTAACCTAGTCTCATTATTTACGTGATCTAACTTTAAGTAATTAGAAGTATCTTGAGGAAAGAACTTCCAAGAGAAAAGATGCAATTCTTTCATGGAACTTTCAATTAAAAGGAAACTTTCAGTTTCTGCTAGCATTGTTGACTTTGTTTTGTCTGTTTTGTGTATTTGCAAAGTGGTACCAGAGGTGTTTAGATTGTTTTGCAACCCACAATACACAGTGATAAGTGCATCTGTTTTAATTCACGGCTTTGGAACATCTTTCTAAGAAGCTGTATTGCAAAAGCAGCAGCAGTGACAGACTTGGGGATCCATGTACAACTGTTGCTTTACCCTGATAATCTCTTTGATTTGCCTGGAGGAGGGAGTTTGAACTCTAAACTCAAACTCTAGTCCTATCTTCTTTCTGCCTGTAAAATTACATATAAATGTTTCTTGTTGCTGAGAATGCTCTTTCCACCAGAATGATTTATGTAGTAATTGCTCAAGCTAACTTTTATTTTTAAGCCTTACTTTGGTAGAACTTTTTAGAGTCAAATGGCACTACACAGGAAGCGCAGCCATAATGCATGACCTGGATTTCAGTGCAAGTCAGATTTGATAGAAGTCATTATTCCCCCTTAAAGGGAAAGAATGAGAGGAAAAATGTACATGAAAGGATGACACAGTAAAATAAATGAACTTTCTGTAGATGGGTGTGCAGGTGAAGCTGTAGAAGTCAGACAAACTGTTCAGCTCAGTATCTCCAATGCTTCTTTGAAATAATGGTGAATGATGCCTGCTAGTTAAAAGGGACTTTTAACTGGAAGTATTTTACTAAGATATTTGACAATGACTGTTACCCAATGATTTTCTCGGCCTCTCCTCCCTGTTTCCCACCCTTCCTCAAGAATTTTGTTTCTTCAAGCTTGAGACTTAAAAGCATAAGTTAATGCTGCTGATGAGTAACTGTTGCTTATCCTAAGCTGCTCTAACCTTGCCTGTTGTCCAACAGGACAAAGTTGTTATTGGAGTTGCTTATGACTGCGTGGACAAGGTTGTTTATTGGACAGACATCAGCGGCCCTTCGATCAGCAGGGCCAGCCTGCATGGTGGGGAGCCAACAACCATAATCAAAACAGGTAACAGCACAAAATTCTTTCTACTCCCTAGGAATGGTATTAGACTTGGATTTAGTAAATTGTACTTCCTAGGTGTTGCCTGAGCTGACTAAGATTTCTGGTTATATATTAACATGGAATACCATCAGAAGGTGTCTTTGATTTTTGTTCTGGCAAGCAGGGTAGGTGCTGAATAGCTGAGATTTTGTTATATATAGAATTTTTTTTTCTCCTGAACTCTGCCTGTCAGCTGCCTGCTCTGCTGAGAAAGGACTGGTGAGCACAGAGGCTGAAGAGACTCCTGCTCTCTCTTCCTTGGCTTGAGGGTCAAACAGCTGAAAAGCTAGAAACCATTTCAGCTGTGATTTTCCCATGCTTGCCACTCAAGTTGTAACATGGAAAGTGAGTAATGCCACTTTGTTTGGTTTTTACCCTTTGTGGTTGTTCAAAGATTTGAGAATTAGACTAGAGGGTATTGTGAAGTTAGAGCTTATCCCGTTTGTATCTTTTTCTTACATTCAAGACTGCTGCTCACTGCAGTCCATGTTAATTTTCATTAGGAGGGTTAGTGCAAGCCCATGCATCTTGCCTATTAAACCCTTTTATTGAGTGGAAAGGGCTAAGAGGAAGGACAGGTTTAGAGAACAAAGTGAATGGTTGGGGGAGGTGCCATTAAAAAAAAATAGCAAAAGTAGTTGGAGGCACATTGTAAATGCTTATTGTCCTCAAGGTCTTAGAACACGTGTGAAGTCAAGATACTGAAAGATGTCACCTTTGCTTTGAATCCTTTGCAGACATATTACAAAAACTTATTAAATTATTTTAGAAAAATGATCAGCCAGTTATATACCTCTACAATAAATTTGGTTAAATTTTCTTTGGACTTTTTCTTTGGACATATAGAGAATCACTGACTTTGTGCTTTGGAATAGTCACTTAGTGAGGCTCCATTCAGGCTCTTAGGGACAGCAGGTAGATGCAGATGGGAGTGGTTTGGATCCTACCATTGTCCTAGAAAGGAAAAAGGGAGAGCTTAAGGCCATCTCTAACCATTCCAGCAGTTATGGAGCTTCATATTTCTATACCACTTGATGGCTGAGGTATTTTGTAAGGCTTCTTTTTCCATCCCAACATATTTAATATGAAAAGGACTCTAACCTGCAATGCAATCCTGTGCTTGCCTGTGCAACTTAGAAACTCTGTAGGGAAAAGATTTTTGCTTTGCACTATTAATGAATTTTTTTCAGAATCTGCACTTTTAAAAATGGGGGAAATTACTATTGCTGAATACTTTATATGGATATGAATGAGAGTGTGTGTAGGCATTAAAATTCTTGCAATGTATAAAATGTTGGAAAATTATTTGTGAAGGCTTTTAGCTAAATTTGATTATTTAAGGTAATTCAAGATGCTTCAATGCCACATGGAAACCTCATGAGTTTTATCTGCTATAAAAAATATTGTATGTATGAATCTTACTCATTAATTCTGTTGTTTTATTGGTTGCATAGGATGTGAATGCTTTTTCTGAAGAGGCTGAGAGAGATGTTGCACTTTACTTTTTTTGTATGTTAATAGGCATTTCAATAAGGATTCAGATCAAAATAATATTGAATATTCAGCATTCAAATGGATATCTTCTATGTGGGCCAAAACTGAAACTTTCAAATTTCATGAAATAACAAAATGCCTCCCCTTCAGAAGACTCATGAGAATTTTTTTTGTTGTTTTGATCTTTGCCTTCTTCCTCCTAAATGCTCCAGCTGCTTTCTTCAGTTCATGCGTATTTTTGTGGAATGTACTACATTTTTAGTTGTTTTTTTTTTCTGCAAAGCAGTTGTGCTGCTTTGCAGAAACGCTATTTAATTGTGGAGCCCTATCCAGTTCTCCTTTATCCCTGCAGCTGTATAGGCTGTAGAGGCTTTTGCAGCTCTGCAGCTGTGGGAGCAGGTTTAGGAAGGAGAGCTTTCCTCTGTGGTAATTGCTCCAAGTCCTGTCAGCTGTGTGTGTCTGTACAAACCTGCCCTCAGAGACAGAGCCTGGGACTGTATCAGGCTTGATGACAGCATAGCAGGAACATATTTGTGCTTCTGGAAATACTGGTGATAAATGAAGCCTTCAAATATTCTCTTAACCCTGCCTCCATGGGGAACAGCTTTTCCTGGCTCACTATCAGCCACACAGAAGGGACATTTACTTTGGACTTGTATAAATCTCCTAACATATAGGTGACATAAGGAAACTGAAACAAGGAAACTACTCAGGGAGCAGGGGTTCCTAGGAATCAGTGACAGCAAATCTTTTGCCTGCTACTGTCTTTTGTTTCCTAAAAGAATCTAGGAGCTCCTCCAATACCATTTAGTCACTAATCTTCTGATCCCAGAGACTGAGGACTGTTGCCAATGTCACCTCAAAATGAGGCCACCCTCAGCAGACTCTGCCATTAGCAAGGAAAGAGATAGGAACATTTGAGGGTCTGAAGTATATGTGAGGTGGTTTCTTTCAACTGACAGGTTTAGCTCCACAGAAGCACTTAAAAAAATAAAGGAGTAATGTGAAGTCAGTATAACTGAATTAAAGTGTGCCCAAGAGCCCTCAGGAGGAGTAAAAAAAATGCCTGATTAACATTTACTTCCTTGCCCACCACCCCTCCCCTCTGGCCGTGAGCTGTGAGTCAGAAACAATGAGATACATCTTGTTTGTTCCTTTCCACCTCTTCAGCAATTAATATAAATCTAAAATGTCATATGTGCAAATAAAGTGGTAAGTGTAATCCACTTGTGTGGGAGAGCAGAGGATGCTTGAACTATTGTGCAACCGTGATTCACAGCAACATCACAGTAGCAAAGTCTAGAGAGCCCTACCTGAAGTTCTGGGCCAAATGCCTTTTGTCCAGAGAGGTCGCTTGTGTCACATAGTGTTTGTTTAATGGCTGTCAGTGAACAAACTTAAGAATTAAAAGAAGGCTAACAGGCCACATTCCATTTGGTATGTGGATCAGCCTTTGAAAGGTGCTTTTTTTCAACAGCTGGCTAGTATAAAGGGTCACTTCACCTCTTTTGGGGAGTGACCATGTACAATTCTTTCCTTTTCTTTTTGAACTGAAAATGGATGAAAATAGATTTTTTTTTTAAACTTGTCTTTGGCTGCCTTAAATTCCACACAGCCTGCCTGCTCTTTTTCAATGGAACCTTGAAAAAAACAGAGCAGTTTCTCATAGTGGCTGAATTAAGCTTTATAAATTTTTTCTGCATCCTGCATCCAAGTTAGAAATTACTAAAGCTAGAGCAGTCATTATCTGCTATTTCCTGTTGCTTTTGGAACAACTAACTGTCCAAGAAAAACTGTGTGCATACACTGCTAAAATGTGTTCCAAAAAGAATAGCTCTGCAAAAACAAAGAACTGGATCTAAGTTGCATCAGTTAGTTACTGTCACTGACTCTGGTGTTTAGAATTTGATTTTGTTTAATTGTTGCATCAGGCAAAATTAGCATAAATTCCATTTTCAGAGGGATGTTGTGTGTGCCAGTACTAAGGAAGGAGAAATATTAAGGGTTATAAAATCCATTTAATTGGCCTTCTAAGGATGGTAAAATAAGATTTTGACACTATCTGCTGTACATTTCTCTGTTATCAACTCTTTTTATGTTTGCCACACCAAGTACAATTTCTATATGTGGCAAGTTTGTTCCATATGGAATTTTTTACTCTATGTCTTTATGAGATTTTTGTGTATTTAAACTTTGAGGTAAAATGCATGTTCCTCTTCCAAGTGATATAAGGTAGCTTTTGTTGGACCACAGCCAGAACACTGAAGAAAACTTATCTCTGTTAAAGGTTATCCTTATGAGGCTGACACAGTGTATTGGGAATAATAATAATGCCCAGGAATGTTTTTCTCTGTTCTCCTGCAGACCTGGGAAGCCCTGAGGGGATAGCTGTAGATCATCTAGGTCGCAACATCTTCTGGACTGACTCCCAACTGGATAGAATAGAAGTGGCCAGGCTGGACGGGCGCCAGCGTCGCATCCTTTTTGACACTGGTTTGGTGAATCCCAGAGCAATTGTTGTGGATCCTGTGAGAGGGTATGGATGTGTCGTCAAGAAATATGTGCAAAGCTTGGTTTTATTTATCTGATTATTTAATGGACTGAGGAAAGACCTGTGTTCCATGCAGAACCCGATGGAGTAGGGCTCTGGGTTCAGGTCAAGCATCATGGACTTGCATCTTATAGTAAATTAAGTGTGTGTTAAGCATCAAAGATGCCATTGAGGGACCATGCATATTCTCAGGCACAAAATGTACATCCAAGGAAAAAAAACCTACCACTGAAAAATGCCTATTAATAGTAAAACATCAGAGACTTAACAGCCCTCTCTGGGGATCTCTGCCGAGGATAAACTACTCTGATTCCTTTGTGTGTTGCTTACTTGGTACACTGAAAAGAAAAATATTGTTTCAAATGGGTCCCAAATGTATGCCAAATACTCTTGCTTTAGCCTGAGAAGACATGATGGGAAATGAGATAGAAGAACTTGAAATGTAAATGTACATTTTGAAAGGCCCTCAGAACTGTTGCAAAATAAGTCTTTTTGGCTGGTATTTTGATCATGAGCTAAACAATGGGAGGAAAGCATTTCTTCTTATGTCTGTTCTTGCTCCTCGTGTTTTTAACGGAAATATATCTGCTACAGTTTTACTACAGTTTTTTGACTTCTATATTGAAGTGCAATATGGCCCTTCTTATTTATTTAAATAATTTAGGGGCTGTGTGTCACTTTTGTGTTCTTAGCATTTTCCTAATTACAACAGTCTTTTGAGGTTAGTCCCTGTCTTAACTCTAGCCTTTTTCTGTTTCCTAAGAAACTTGTACTGGACTGACTGGAACAGAGAAGCTCCCAAAATTGAAACTTCATACATGGATGGCACAAACAGAAGAATTCTTGTTAACGATGATCTTGGGTTACCAAATGGACTGACATTTGATCCTTATTCCTCAATGCTGTGCTGGGTAGATGCAGGTAAATGGGGCCTAAAATATTTCTTTGTAATAGTAGTAGTGTAAATATGTCCAATCCTGAAATTATGCACAGCCATAGCTTTTAGCTTTAATGATTTATTCAGTACTATTCACATGAGACTGTGTGCAAGCTGAAGGATTTCATTTCTGATCACAAAACCTTCTAGGAATGCTACAGATCTATGTCTGTGTGTCTTGCATGTGGCTATTTTTTTAGGTAGTGCTTAAGGCTTTGTAGAGGTTGTTAGTTTAAGACTAGGAAAAAACCACAGATTTATCTAATCTGCCTTACAGAATGTCATCCTGGCACTATTGTTTTAAGGCCTGTAACCTGAGGCCAAGTCTGGCTTATATTTGATTGAAGCAAGTCTTGAAAAAGCAATGCACCCAAAAGATCAAGGGATTAAAGTTCTGCCACAAACCCATTGTTAGTTTTATGACAGTGTCTTACCAGTGGGGGGCGGGGGGAAGTGTGCTATTAATTCTCATTTAATTTTTATCTTTTGGCATCTTGCTTCTGTTTCACCCTGTAAACTCTGGCAGGGATGTCTTCCTGTGGAAGTGCTTTTACACTTCGTCACCTTTCAAATTTTGGATAAACTAGAATAGTCAATCTCTCTTCTTCACTGTAAAACATTTTCTCTAACCTTCAAATGTATTTCCTTCTGATATATCTAGTTACTTTCTCTCCCTTTCTTGTTCTCACATTTGCACCTTCTTCTTTTTTGTCTAATTCTGAAACATTATTTAGGAAAAACCTACAGGCGTTTACATTCATTAGTAGTGTTCCCAGCCTGCAGTGACTTTGCAGCCAGACCTTTTTGCACCCTATTTGTATCTGAGTTAGATGTTCTTCCTGTAGTCTCACCTTCATGGCCCAACCCAACAAACATTTCAGGAACATGCTCACCAAACAAACTTTGAAAAAATGTCTTCCAGAGTAGGTGGAACCAGTTAACGACTGAAGTATCCCTCCAGAATGGAGGAGGTCTTCTGTCAGCTTCCGCACCAACCTGAGGATTCTGGAATCCATAGCAGGAATCTCAGCTTCTGAGCATTGACCATGGCTGCATGGGACATCTGTGTTTCTTTAACTTCAGTGGTGTGCTGAGTAGCATTAGCACCAGAATATTTATCCATTCAATTTTTGGCATGTGCACACATCTGACATGGAGGAAAGCTTTGACTAAGCAGCACACTGAAAGATTTCCAGGACTTTCCACCCTGTTCATGCTTGTATATTTGTGCTTGTCTCACATCCCTGATGAGAGCTCTCTTGTTCTGATTCAAAGGCTTAATTGTTTCACTACATCCAGGTACCAAGAGGCTGGAATGCATGAACCCTAATCAGCTTGGTCGACGAAAGATTGTTGAAGGGATTCAGTATCCTTTTGGTGTTACAAGCTATGGGAAGAATTTATACTATACAGACTGGAGAAGGTATGTTATCTGCTAAAGAAATTATGGAGCATTTTAATCTTTTTTTTTCTCCCTGGTAGAATCTGAAGGATATACTGCTTTTCTCAAGCCTGGCCTCTCACATTCCTGTTTTGTTGCTTTTCTGGCAATAGCTGATGCAGGGTGGAGTGGATATGTGGAGTTGACCTATTGATGCTGCCAGTTAACTGAGTTTTCACTTTTTAGCTTTGTGATTTGTCCTTGAAGAAAATGCTTTTAACACTGAACATTCTTGGGAAAGGAGTGGGCAGTAGTTTGTTTCTCTATAGCAGCTGCATTGTAGAGGGCAGACATTCATCACTCTTGGCTTTCTATGCCCTATATTATATGAATGTTCAGACAAAAATAAGGGGGGAAAAAAAGTGTTCACTATCTTGATGACACTTTCTTTATTGCAAATGCTCTAAAATGTTGCCATATGAGCAAGACTTAGAGGTTTACTTTAACTTCTGAGGAAAAATCCAGTCCCTGCATTTTAAAATAAATACTTTCACTTGATGGAAATGGTTTTATGGGCTCTATCAGCAAACTCTTACCCAAATGCCTCTATCAATTGCAGCAGCAGTAGCTATCACTGTATATGAGGATTTCCAAGTTAGAAACTAACATCTGGGAAGTGCTATTCTAGAACAGGCTTGAGGAACAGCATGCAACATGTCTGTCACTTGACTGCCCTTTTATACTTAGGAAGGAAGGATTGCTTATGACTAGCTGTATTCCTTCTGGAGATCAGGCTCCACCTGAAACACATCATTGTCCATAATTGTTATGCTTAATAGCTGCAATATCAGCTATACCACAATACTTGTCAGAGGGGCAGAATGTGAAAAATGTGCCAAAACTACCAACACGTGCAACCTTCCTGTAGAGGGACATTGTCCTGTATTGGAAGCACCTTTGAAACCATTAAGGTGTCTCCCTGATAAATTTCTTAGCTGCCTAGAGTGAAGGTCATAACATACTAGGTTTGTCCAGGAAAGGTGATGTCTTGGAGGATTTTGCTTCTAGTGTCTCTTCCTGATTGTAAAAAAATAAGGAACTTCAAGTTTTCTCCACTTTTGGTTTTGTTTTGGTTTTTTGATGGGTTGGTTGGGGTTTTTGTTGGTTTTTGCGGGGGTTAGTTGTGTTGTTTTGTTTTCCCCTACACTTTCATCTCACTTCTGTATATTTTCTTCCGCATATGGCAGGGATGCTGTTGTGGCAGTGGATCGCACGATTTCATTAGAAAATGATAACTTCCAGCCCCACAAGCGCTCACGACTCTACGGAATCACCACAGCCTTTGCTCAGTGCCCAGGAGGTAACCCAGATGATTCTTGAGTTTTTACAGCTGTGTAACACCTTACTGTATAAATGAACTTAGTAGCAGCTCCCATTTATAAGCTGCCAACTGATTTGGATAGTGAAGATTTGGGTTGGTGCTTAGATTTCTGTTTAGTACGAAATTAAAAGCCACTTAATTTCTTTTCCATAAAAGCAGTTGTACTTGCCACATGAAAGCAGAACTAGTGGGGGAGAAGGGGCCTGTTCTATCCTTTGTGAAAGGATGTGTATGATTAAGATGAGCATCTGACCTGTCAAAAATGATAATGTATCATGTTCTAAATTGAATGCTGTATTCATGGCTTGGGCCTTATTCACTTATTAAGTTTAATTTACAGAAATATTATGGTCTTCCAGATGTCCTTAATGAGATCCAGTGTTTTTCAAAATGGAATGTTCAGCAAACAGCAGGTGGTAGAGTGGCTGGACTGAGCTGGCCCTTCTGCTCTGTTGGATATTAAGTTTTTCAGAAACGCTATTGAAAGGAGGAAGAGGGGAAGCTGATACCCTTGAAATATAATTTGGTTTTTGTGAAGCAGTATCATTGTGCAGTTCCGTCATTCTTAGCAAATCACAAGAGAAGCATTCACTGTTTTTTATTACAACATGGCTGGAATTATAGGAGTTGGGCTATTTTTACTTTGGGACTAAAAACACCCCTTAGGATAGTTTCTCTTCAAATTACTCAATATAGGCAAAAAAAATAATTTAGTGGAAGTTTTGGCTCAGAGCTTAAAAATACATACAGACGTTGTAATTAAGAAATCAGTTATATTGTTATTACTAGTTAAGTCACAGATCCTTTTTGGTAGGGAGTGTAAAATTAAACAACATAGTGTGCTCTGAGTATATGCTTACACCTATAATATTCAGAACCCTGGTGTCATTTCTTTCTGTGTCTTTCAAGTCTGTTTCAAGTGGTTTTCTGGATGGATGCCTTTCCTTTCTGATAACTGCTTCTGGCACTGACTTCTTTCATTTTACTCTTTAATGTTAACACTTCCCCAACCATCCTATTTATTTGTGTGTGTTTGTTTTCATAGATCATTCCTCGGTCTTTGTACGGTTGGTATCTGAAGATGATGTTCTGTAGCATTCGGACTATGTCCCCACATTGCACTTCTCTGTTTACTCGCTTCTCTTCATTCTAATAGCTGTGACCATGTGGCCAGTTTTATGAAGGGTATTTTAGGAATAGCCCACTTGATTCATGTTGCCTCTTTCACTCTGATATCTTGATCTTTCTTTCATGTTAATGTCAAGTTGACACAAGGGATACGGTGACTCTTATCTCCCCAAAGCATAGTTTTCTTCCACTCCTAATCTCATTATGGCTTGTTTCCCTAGTGTAGCCATAAATCTTAACATATCTAGTACGTGTCTGTTTCAGATTTTATTGTGGGTTTGCATTTGTTTTTCTCTGAGGTTTTGCATCTCTGTTTTTTTTCCAGGACATAACTACTGTACGGTGAATAATGGTGGTTGTACTCACCTCTGCTTGGCTACCCCAGGAGGCCGCACTTGCCGCTGCCCTGACAACACAGTTGGAGTAGATTGTATAGAAAGAAACTGAGCATTAAAATAAGCTTTAGAGCAGCAGACACCTTTTGGAAATGTGCTGTAAACGATTCCCCTCTATCAACACAGTCAGGCCCTAAAGATAAGTGCTCCTTGCTGCTGACAGCAAGCCACAATGCACATATGCAGACACACACACGCACAGAAGCGGTTTTTGTAGCAGTTAAGTAAGACACAGCTGCCCAGGTTGGGTCCAACTTCACCTTATTCCTTGTGACATTATCTGTTTGCTTTTAAAGGTAAATGTGGAGGCCTTAGTTGCATCTGCCCCAGACAAGGAGGATGTGTCTCTGGGCAAAATTGAAGTAACAAAACCCAGAAGAGAGTAAAGAGAGTGGAACTACTCGAATCCTGAGAGTGAATTGTACCTTGGAGTGTGCAGCAATTTTCTGCAGAAGCGGTATGCTTAGCCCATCAGATATGTGGCTGGGCTTATCTCTAGCTGAGAAACAATCAGGGGGTTCCAAGGATGAAAAGATGAGGGGGAATACCCACTAACAGCACATATTTACTGCCCAGCCACATTCCTTCTTATTACCAGTCCTTTTACTTCAAAGACTTGAATCTCAGCTTTTGATTTCTTACTACAGAAGTACTTTATCCATGAGTTGTAAGGATTATAATTCTCACCCCAGCTCATGTGATCCTTTCCTACACTACATGGTTTGTTATAGATAATCAGCGCTGTTTAGTGGATATATTTTAAGTTTTTGTTAGGTTTTAAGAGATTTATCTTTCTTGTGTTTGAGGTGGATTCCTGAGTAGTTCCCTAAAAACCACTAAACAAAATTTAGATATTTTGAACAGTTGCTGATAGGTCATCAAAGAATGGATGTTGATTCATTGGGAGACAAGTGGTTTTAAAGAGATAGTCACATTTGTTTTCTGAGGGGTTTTAAAATAGTATTTCTAAGTTTGATTCTATAAGCTTCAAAGTGGTCTCTGAATTCTATTTTAGCAATCTTTCTTCTTTAGCAAACCATGCCATGCCTTTTTGTAGTCCATAAGAAACCATGGCAGTTAAAATCTGATTTTCAGAAAGCTCACTTCTAGTTTGGTGCTTAAAAGAAGAAAACATAGAGGTGCCCCATTTATGTACCAGTGTTCAGTAAGAACAAAAATGGTGTTCTAAAAATCAAAGTGAAGTTGATGTTTTCATCATCACTGGTAAGTTTGGAGAGGGAAAATCTAAGTGCATACTTATATGTCAAATTAGCAGTACAAATCTGGAAGTGAAGTTTGGTTTCCCCACTGTGTGTTGGGAAGGAAGCTTGCCTGCAAACCAACCTGTGGCAGAGCAAAACAAGGCTTTTGAGGCTCCTGCCAGAGCACATTTCACTGTGTCATGATCAGAGCAGTAAGCTAACATCCCCATTTCCTCACTCCCTCTTCAGACACAACGGTGACAGTTTTCAACAGAGCCAATTCTGAGTCTTAACTGTGTGACATCTTCCTCTTTAATTGTATATTTATCATAAAATAACAAAACATATAAACATTTTAAAGACCTTTTTGTATAACTTTTTATAACTTTTAATTCATTCTATTCATACACTTAATCAGGTATGTCTTCCTGTAAATATCAAAAATTTGTTGAAATGAAGGTGCTTGATAACTCTTTCTCCAGAAATATTCACATATCTGGTGAAATATTAAAGTTTACACTCTGTACAGGTATCTACAGTACAGTCAATAAAAATGGTTGGTTTTTATTTTCTATAAAAAAGTGTCATGCCTGCGGAAGGAAGTGATATGTGGTGTCTCAAATATATTTTCTTGTTGTGTTTTGGGTTTTAGCTAACTCTAGTGATGGTACTTCCCCTCCAAGAAGCAGCCTTATAGGGGGAAAATACTGCTGTTGGGTTTTGTATTCTGGAAGCAGTAGGATACTTCAAAACAGATATATGAGAGTGCTTTAAGAACACAGGGCTTTTTCTGTTTTGGCTCAATCTTTTTGCTGGTTGTAAATTCTTGTTTACCTTTGTCAAGTAAGCATAATTCAGTTATCCCATACTTCAGACTTCTAACAGTGAATATACAGAACAAGGACAAGAATAAAAATGCCCTATGCTCAAAAATGCCCCAGTACTGGGTTTCTGGGTGATAGGGTGCTTTGCAAGGAGAACACCATGGGGATTCAAAGGGTGACATTTGGAGTTATAGCAGGAGACTGTTGGTGATCTGTTCTGGGGACTGCACATGGAATTGGACTGTATGCACTGATTTTTGGGGTTTTTTAAATTTGAATCAACACAATGTTCCTCTTCATGCATTATGATGGTTATTTACTAAACACCAGTCAGCTAATTCTATGCAAATCAATCAGCAATGACAAAGACATCAAGAAAAACATACCTTAGCGGAACTTGTAGTGTTGATTCGTGAGCTTCTGAGTAGTCTGTAGCACAAAGAGAGAAACAATATTGCTGTGGACTGAGTTTTTAGGCTGGGGAACTCAGGTATCATATCTGGGAGTGGGTAGCACTAAACGCAGGGAAGCTTCAGCAGATCCCTGTCAGTGGTGTGGATGTGGCAGTTTGCAAAACTTCCAAGTTTGCTCAGCTTCAGCATTCCAGTCCCTAGAAATGAGGAACTTTTTGAAAAGTTCTAGCATGATTTTTTTTTCCTCAGGTAATGCTTGTTGCTAACTTCAGTTGTAGCTTAATGCTCATGTGCAGCAAGGGCAAAGCTGTTCCCCCAGGGAAGGGAGTCCAGTAGAAGCTGCGCCTTTTCCAGCAATGAACCAGTCCCACTGTACCCCAAGTGAGGCAGACAGTGCCAGTGAGGGTAGCTGGGTTCAGGCCAGGGACCAGAACACCAAGCAAATCTGCAGTGGAAAGAGAAGGTCTGATGTCAAGCTGGGAAACTGAATCAGGATCATGAATCATAATCAGGTTTGGGCATAGTGACCAGGATAAGTGATTGCCAGCCAAGGGCACAGTGCTGAGGCAGGCCCACAGCCACACTGGGAAGTTGCCAGCACCTGAATCAATGGGGTTCCTGGCTGCACAGCTCAGGCAAGGATCAGGGTGAGAGCCCCGGCTTCAAAGCAGCCTTTAACTACAGAGAAAAAGGGTTGCCTTTGCTGAGAATCCCCAACAGAGCTGTTTGAGGATGAGCCTCTGCTGAAGTTCCCTCAAGTTTTCTTCACACCTTTTGAGCAGCCAGCTAAGCTGCTGGTGCTTGGGTGGTCTTTTTGTGCTGGCACTCCAGAGTTCTCTGTTCCTGTGGCTGTTTGCTTTCTCATTGAATTTTGCTAAATCTTTGGCCTCTAAAATGATCAGGGCTCTTGAGTGCCTTATATTAATCACAGTCGCGCCAGGAATGTCAACTTTTGATGACATATTTAGCATTAGCCACTTGGTGATATTGTTCTTGTGTCTATCATGTTTTTCCACTTCAACATTCACAAGTATTTTAGATGCTGAAAATGTGAATTTTAAGTTTGTTCCTAGAGATTTAATGGTATCTTTCTATAAAACAGGGTTTTCTCCTGCTGACCTGGGTCTAATTCACCTACTCTGTCCTTTTTCTAACTGTTGCTTATTTGACTGTTCTAGACTCACCTCAGGAGCAAGTAAATTTCAGATCTATTTTTACATTATGTTTGAGGATAGAGAGATAATGGAAAATAGGATGTTTTATTTAATTATTAATTTTTTAATTATTATTCTTATAATAGGCAGGGATTGGTAGTCATATCAGTCTCTGGTTGTTGAAAAAAATTTTTGTAACTACAGTTCATGGGTTTTTTGCTACAAAAATCTGTAGATTCCCAGGTTTTCCAGGAATGAAGAACAATTGCTTCAATGTTTAAACATAAGACAAAATACTTCCTAGAGCTATTCCAGAGGTAAGTTAAATGTTTTTTTAAATGTGTTCATTCACGTCTTCTAGCACATGTGAAAATACTTACTGGTAAGATTATTAATGATGTTTACCAACCTTGTAATAAGTCGCAAAAAAGTGGGACTACTGAAAGTAGGAGAGGACTTAATTGGATGGTTTAGCTACCTTTCCATCTGAAGGGTTTTTGAAAACCCCAATTTACTCATTTTTAACTTGCAAATAACCTTCCTCATGGTGAGAATCCAGTGTGGCTTTCTGAAGCTCAGCATCCTGACCAGTGTATTATTCCAGGCTGACAAACTGCTTACTCTGCAGTTATCCACTTGCACAGTTTTGTCACAACATATTAGATTTTTAACTTGCTGGCATATGATTAAGAATGACAGATGATTACTAGGGGATAATGGTCCCTCCATGGCAGTGTCACAATGCATCAGTTTAACCTATGGTTAAATGCAAACCAGGGTTTTTTGTGTAGTGTTTCATAACGTATTCTTGGAGAATTTGCTGGGGAAGAAAAAAAGCCAACAGGATGTGAAAGACTTATGGCTATAGGGAATACACCTGTGAGAAGCCCCTTGCTTGGCCTGTCTGTAGGAATGAAATATTACCTCCAGAACCAGAGTCCCTGGCTGGGGATGTGGCAGGAGATTGTTCATGAACTGATTTAATCACTTTCTTTGTTTAAACTCTAGTCCAATTGAAGTCTGTCCTTTATCTTATTTATAAGTTTAGGATAGCATGGCAGTAAAATTGGTGAAAGGTCAGTATATTGCATCCTACAAATGCATATATTGATGAGTCTGGAGCTTTGCTTGACAAACAAAAGGCTTGTCTGGCAGTGGAATGCAGTGAGTGATCTTCCCTGCTGCTTTGTGGCAAAGCAGATGGGACTGCAGTAACTTAATGGGGGTTTTGACCAGAAGGATTCTGGAGCTGATGAATGGGGACAAACTGCCATTTCTACAAATAACCAGGATGCTCTATTTCAGCCTTTGGCTTCTTAGTCTTCAGTATTCACCAGAATCCATTTGGTTTGTGGAGTTGTTGCTCACTCCAAGCAGGCAGTGTTTCCTGCTTGATGGTGTGTCTGGAACACACAGGAAGCACACAGAGGAGCTGTGTAGAGCAGAGCCTTTGACATGAGAAAAATGGTTGGCTGCACAGATGGGCCATGGCACATGGTGCCTCTGAATCTCACCCAGTAACTGGCACAGCAGCAACAGGGAAATTTTCCCAGGAACTTCCCAGAGTTGTAGTGAAAGGGAAAATGTGAGAAGGCAACTGAAAGTTTTATGTGGATGCAGATGTGTGTGAATTTTGGGAAGTGGGGTAAGGAATTAGCAAGATGATAGTTGTACTGTGTATTTGAAGTCTTCAGTCAGTTCAACAGTGTGCTGCTGGGTGGGAGACTAAGCAACTGAGTGTTACACTGGATTTCAGAAACCTTTCAAGTCTCTTCCTTTTCCACTAGAACTATACTATCCCAGGCACGTCAGACACTGTTTACTCCAGATCCTGTTCTGTTTGAGGGCAAAACCCAAGAGCAGAAGGTTTTGGTTTTTTGCATCTCTGCTGCCTGCTTTATGCAGATGAGACACCTAACCAGATAAGCCAGAAGACAGTAATAGTCCATCCAGCTCCCAACCAGAGGGAGACCATGCTGCTGGGCATGATTTCCTTCATTTCTGACACAGCCCCAGATACCCTGGTGAGCCACTGCTGGCATTTCATGGTGCAGCTGCTCTTTCAAGTTGGTACTCCCAACTGCACCATCTTTTCCAGGACTAGGACTAGATCCTCTAGCTATGGTTTTCTGTGCACATTGACTGTAATGTGCACATTAACTGTTGACAGCAAGTATGTCACAGAGACCTCCTTTAATACTAAACAGCAGCAAAGTGCTAGTGTGCTAAGAAGCTGGTAAATGTACCCAGCAGCTTGAATCCAGAGGTCCCTGATGATGCATTTGTAAGTATGAGATTTATCCCCTTGGTTGTATTACAGGCTGTCTTATTAGTGATTAACATTTGAGAAAATGTGTCTCATGTATTTTTAAGTGATTGTACTGTAATTAATAATTTATTTTTAGTAGTCTGTTGCAATTTCAAACACACACATATGGGAGATGGCACACCACACATTTCATCCCTTTCTAGGCTTTTGCTTCCCAAGTGACAATGCAACCATGGCACTGATTTCTTGAAAGCAGTAAAAGGCTAATATACTGCAATCAATTTCTGTGCTTATATGGCTTGTTATTAGATTAATGTGCTGATAGACCACACTGGCAGTTTTATCTGACCTTAACCCAAAGAACCCATGGGTTTTGCTTTATAGGTATTTCAGCTTAAATCCTGGCATGTCTACTGGATTCTGCACTGTTACACCCAACTAATAAGTCAGAGGATGACATCTGATATGGTCTCTTGTATCTATTAAATAAAGTGTGCTTGGTCTTGGGCCAAAAGCCTTTGGCATAATGTATCTCCTCCAGACAGACGTGCCTGTGCTCTGGCACGGCAGGAAAACTTTAAATAATGTCTGTGGCCTTCATGTGCTTTACCCTAGCTGCCTGTGATACCCATCCCTCTGTTAGGTTTTACTGATTAATTTTATGGACCTGGAGCCTGGAATTTGCCAGTAAAGATGTTTTTGATGGTACCCATTGATTAAGACAGAAAGGAGGAAATTGCTTCTCTTGTGGCATTTACATGCTCCCTGTGAAAGTTCACTCCTCACTGGGTGTTCCCTGGAATCCAGACTTTTAAAGGATATCTTGGTGGTACTCATTTTTGTCTGTCTGTTTCTTAGTTTGTCTGCTAGATTGACAGCCTGTGAGAAATGACATTAGAGACTGAAAACCTCTGTAAACGGTACATTTAGTCTGAAATAGTATTCTATTACTTGTGGAGCAAGAAAATTTAGCTTCATTTTCATTTTCCAGTGCTGTGACAAATTTATGTTCCTACAGTTATGCAATTCTTATTTCTTTCATTTTGAGCTTGGTTTTTACTTTAATGAAGAATCATAAAAGGAGAATGAGCATGTTCTTATATTAAAAAACCCCTCCTTCAGACATTGTTTTAATAAGCAACAAATGAATTAATTAACAGTTAAGAAACACACAGGAAGAGTTTCTTTCACAGATTTTTATCCAGAATACTTTTTTCTTCTAGAACCACAGCTTTTGTATATGTGACCCTCAATAACCTTGGCTCCAAAAGGCAAATAAAATGACCAACACACATAATACTACTTCTCAAGTTTGTTAACTATATGCATTCTTAGAAAATTCATAGAGAAATTTCAATTGTAAGGAAGCTCTGGAGCATGTCAAGTCTTCAGCTCAAAGCTGCTACAGCTTCCATGTAAAAGCAGATTGCTTAGGGCCTTGTCCAGTCAGCTTCTGAAATCTCCAAAGATTGAGGTGCAACAGCCTCTCTGGACAACATCTCAGCCCTGCACCACTTCAGTGTTGAATTCCAAGTCCAATGGGAATTTTGTTTAATGTGATTAGTGGCCATTGCTTCTTGTCATTTCCCCAAAAGGGTTTGGTTCTAGGCCCTTTCTTTAGATGGTAGAAGACTTATATTAAGCTTTTCTTTAGGGAGTATGTGTGTTGGAAGCTGGGATAGTTGGTGTCTTGTCTTTTCCTGGTCATTCTGAAAGTATGTTATTTTTCATGGGTCTTGGCATTTCTTTCTTGTAGCAGCCCTATTCCAGCACACAAACTAGCTATTTGTGCATTTTCTAGTCCTGGTTTGATTCTTAGAGCTAATGAATTCTTAGAGCTACAACCCCTCTCCCCCTGAAAGCCCTTGGACTTAGAGAAGCTCTGAAAAATGACAGCTGTATTCATACCCCATGTGAGAGGGGAATTAATCCACCAAACTGTGACTTTAGAAGGACTGACATGAACACAAGGGTCTTCTCACTGTCAAAGGCTTCCCTAGCTGAAAGGCTTTTGGATACAGGAAGGCAGGAGTACTTAGAGAGAGCTTCACTGGGAAGGGTGCTGTGAGACATGCTAAGAGATGTTTCCTCTGAAGTTCTGCTGGGCCCTAGACAGGGTCAAACTATTGAGCTGGGTATGCACCAGGTGAAATTTGGACCTTATAGTGACTGACTGTGCAGGAGGGGATATGAGGGTCTCAATGCCACATCTATGATAAGACCCCTTCTGGATCTGCTCCTCATTCCTTTCATGCAACTCACTGAGCAGTGATGGCTAACTGTTATTCAGTGTCAAGAGATATTCTGTGCCAAATTATTGTCTGCATATAAATAAATATTGGGCATAAAGCAATATTAGCAGCTTCAAACTCACTAGTGGGATGTGAAAATTCCAAAGTTTAGGTGATTAAAAGCAAGGCTATTAACATAGGTATCAGGTTAGCAGCTCACCTGTCAGGCTGCAGTTTTGAATCATGAAGTTCAAGAGCACAGCCCGCAGAATTTGCTGCAAATGCAGGATGGGACCTAAGTGTTTTCTGAAAAGATCAGTAGGACAAGAAGGGCCTTGATCCAAGTGTTTGATATTATGTCGAAGTGAAGTCAGGATTAATGTTGTCACAGGAAAGGGAGCCTTATGAATTATGTTTAAATTAAAAATTCTGTCATTTCAATTACAAACAAGGCATAATATGAACAAAATAATGATTTTAATATAGAAATCTGAAGTATAATCATGGGTTTGGAAAAGATGGAACTACTGCTGTATCACAGAAGACTATTCTGGAAATGAGATCTCTTATATTCTGTGTATCTCTGTATTTTGGATTCTGCATTTGTTTTGCTCTGTGTTGCCATTGGTCTCATGGACTGTTTAAAAGACAGTCAGTCCAGTCATGAGATGCCAAAACATTCAGCAGCAAAATACTTCTGAGTGCAGTATACCTTCAGGCAAGTCTCAGAAGTTATTCCTTACTGCCAGTGTATACCATCAAGTTGTAAAACACACCTAATGTTTAAACTTTAAGTACTGTATTAGTGTAATCAACTAAATAGCCATCTAAACACAGTTTATCATCCTCAAGTTACCCATAATATTGCACATGGCTCAGGTATAATTTTCTTAATGCAAAACTGCCCAGTATCACTTAAATTACAGTAATTTCCTATTCAGCATTTAAGGTGGTTAGGCAAGTTAATAATTCCAAAGGGAGAGCCTTCAAGTACAGTTTTCTGTTTGTTTTCATGACTTGAGAAGCTTCCCAGGGTTGTGCAAGAGAACAATGTTTTATTCTTTGTATCTTGGATCAGTGTACTGCCTTGAACTCCCAAGATGCATCCAGCTGCAGCTGCCTCAAATGGAAAAGAGATTGGACATCAGAGAAGGTTTAGGGTTTTTTAGGCTGCTTGTAATTGGATGCCACAACCCTATTACTTTACTGTGCAGTCTCCTTGCAGTGCTCAAATGGCTGTAATTCTAGTGATTTAGAGAAGAAAAAGAAAGTAAAATTGAAGTTATTCCATAGAAAATGTTACTTTGAATTAATCTTATTGCCAGACAGCTGTTGAATGGTTTCAAGTGTGCTAAGTTACAGGCTCCAGATGTGTGGGAGAGACTACATGCAACCTGACTGACATCAGTGAAAACAGCTTGTGGTGGATGCACTGATTTGTAATACTCTTATAGAATAAGAGTCTGCTTTGTGCTTGTACGTGCAGTGTCACTGAGGAAAACCTCAAAGGGGGCTCTCTTAAATTATGTCTAAACAGCCCTGAACTCATGAGTTTCATCACTGACTTGACTTCCTTCACACACACCATAGGTAGTTCCAAACACCCTCAACACTTGAGCTGATCAAAGGGTCTCAAACACACTTTTTAAAAATTCAGTTTTAAATCACTTCATCCCCCATTTTGATAGTAGTAAGGGGGATTTATTATTTTTCCACCAGGAAACGATACTTTCAAACTTGCCATGCAAACAGTAAAACTGAGCTCGAGTCACATTTTCTAATAATTTCACTGCTATTTTCTACATAGCTGAATTTTAATGCTCCTTTTCTGTTTCTTCTCTCTTGCTTAAATGAAGTCTTTGAAGTGTATTAATTCAGCGAGTAAAGAGTTAGTGGTTTTCTTGCTAGTGAATAACTGAGGCCCCCTGGTGCCTTATTCATTACCAGGTCTGAGAACAGAGCGAAGCATTGCAGTTTTCTGTTTGTCCTTGTGTTTAATTATATGGGTAAAACAGATAATGCTCTTTGCCACTACACATTCAAGCCTGGACCCCATATTTCTTCCATGCTCTCTTATATCTTCCTTTTTTTTGCAGCTTTCCTCTCAACTGCTCTGCAGTAGCTCTCAAAGGAGAGGTAAAACACCACAAGTACCAAGCTGCACAACACGCACAGGAAGAGTTTCATTTTTCTTCAGTACCAAGTGAAGTACTTTTATGGTGACTTTTATGGTGCTTTGGTGCTTGCTGAGTTGGACAGTGGTGCTGGTTTTTTCCCCCTCTGGACTTTGCATTACTCTCCTTTTTGTTCTCCCCCTTATTTTTAGAAAAGATATTTTGCATTGCTTCGAGCCTGGCTCACAATTCCCTCGTTGCAGTTAAGGTGCTCTGTAGTTCATTGCTTCTGTTTATGCAAGAATCCTCATCAAAGACTTCATCTTTTCCCATTTAAAAGACCATACAGAGATCAAAAGACTTGAAAAGCCAAATCTCCCTTGAAGATAGCTTACCCAAAATATCAGCAAAAGCAGTAAGCACAAAAATTCAGCAAGTCTGAAGGTTGTTTTTTGATTAATGCAGCTGTGGTTACAGCTCAGGTAACTGGACACCATATAGTGGCAGAAGATCAAAAATAATCTGATTACAATCATGCTGATCCCTCCTCTGGGGTTTATTCAGATGCTCAGATTCTTTCTGAAGATCTTTGTGTTCACAGACAAAAAATTTGCTTGTTGCAGTAACTTAAAAATTCAGGAAATTAAATGTCTGCTTCCTGTCAAATAATCTATTAGTAATTTGCAGCCCTCAAGAGGGTATTTACAATATGAAATCATTTTCTAATGCATGTGGTCAATCAGTATCTTGATTAGGAGTAGTCTGATGTGTGGAATTCAGTAAAAAGCACTTAAAACCAGTTGGCTCCTAAGTGTGGAAGGGATTTTTATTTGGGTCTGAGTTGGGTGTTGGGGTGTTTGTGGAGTTTTGGGTTTTTTCTTTTGTCTGCTCTGATTTAAAAGCATGAACTATTTGAGTGCAGTATTTAGAACAACTTGGGAAGGAAAGTACTGCTTAGTATTTGTAGCACATGTTTTGCCTAATATTTGCTTAAAACTCCATGTATTAGTTGTTCTGAGGTTAGTGGAGAGTGCAGTGTTTTAAAAAAAGCTGAAGACAATTCAATGTTTACTTTGGATATGGTTTATGCAAGCAAATATTTGTTAAGGCTTTAGTGCCATTTGCCCACATTTTGTAAACAAGATACTGGGGGATTTTTTCCTACTTGCTTGTACACTGCAAATAAGATATTGAGTAACTAATTTTCTGTTGGCAAGCACAGCATGATGGATGAGTTGTGGAGGTTCTTGGCTGATAGTGTAGATTCCTTGTCTTGGTCTCTTCTTAGCATAATAAAGCCTAATTTAAAAATAAGGAACAAATCTCGCTTCACTATTCAGAGTTATGTACTGCTAGTAGTTATTAAAGATGAGAACAGTGCTTCTTTTTTTTCTTCTCTTGAGGTCTCAGGAATAAATATTTGTCAAAATCAGGTAAAACTGAAGAATAGTAAAATTGAAACTCATCCCTTTCCTCTCTAAAATACATATATCTTGCAACCACAGATACAAAGTCTATGCCTTTTTCATTGGACCTGTCTCCCAACACAAATAGATGTCACCTGTTAGCAATGTATTTCCTTTACTTTGCTGTATGCCAATCCTTTTCTCTTCAAGACCTAAGTGAAAGGCAAGGTCACAGCTTGGAAGCATAAATGTCTTAAATTGGCATTTAATAGCAGAGCTGCTGAGAACAAAAAAGAGCTATCCCGAAGAACAGCTAATTTACAGCATCCAAACTGTAGTGCAATTTAGGAACTGTGAACTCCAGTCCAAATTCCATGTTTGAAGAGGGGCTGAAATTTGAAACTCCACAGCTGGATCTCATTCTCTTTTATGAAAAGACCCTCATCTTTTACCAGAGCTTTAGGCTATGCACAAAAAACTTGAGACATGAACTTCTGTCTTGAAGTAAAAGTGTTAGGCAGGTTATGCACCTAAAAGCGGAAGAAATTAGAGATTTTGCATCAACAATCCTATATGAGAAATCCCAGTAGATGTACTTATGCTTTATCCAGGGTCTCTAACGAACCACATGTAAATGTGGTTGAGATCCCTGTAACTAGTTCAGTAAATTTAAAACCTTTATTCAGTATAGCTCAATCATAACTTTGTTTTTAAAACCCCAAGCCTTAAAATATAGCTTCTACATTCCTTTATACAGGAAACACAAATGGTTTAACCAGTCCCATTAGCACGAAGTACAAAATGTCTGTGGCATCAAGTATTAAACATCCCAGTGCTGCTGCTCCCTCACTTTTTCCTGAGGCACTTGTGAAAGCCCATCCTCAGCCAGCTTATGTGGGACCACCCAGGGGCCATATCAGCACTGCACCCAGACTTGCTGCCAGCACTTTGAATAACCTTTTCTGCATTCTTAGGAAGTATCAATACACCAGCAGCCTTACACAGCTGCAGGTTTTCACACACCCAGCCACCACCATCTCTCTTTCCAGCCCAACAATAGGAAGTTTGCCCTAAACCCATCCTCCCTTCATAATCTTGCTGGCATCTGCCTGGTTTTGTGCAGCTCTTGCAAGTTGTCTTTGATGCTGCTTTTGGCTGAGAAGCTCAATGAGCAGACTGATCTGATACAAAGATTAAATTGCTGACAATCCCTGTTATTTGAAAGAACTTGGATTTGTGGGAAGCTGTGATTTATTAGAGCTAACAGCTCTGGAGAAACAGTTTTGAGGCACAGGTGTGAAATACAAGTAACATACTTCAATTATGGATTAAAAGTAGCCTCTCTGAATTTGAGTACTAGCACCTACTGAGCAGAAGTTGTTAGAGAGGAGAAAGGTTTGGTGCTTAGTGCCTGTTAGAGGTCAGGGGGTCATCACATGGGTTAAAGTTTTGTAGCATTTATTGGGGGTTGGATAAAGATCTGTCTGAGTTCCCTGCTTTGCTCTGTGGTCTCCTGTGAGTGCATTTTCTGCTTGAATGGTGTGCAGAATTGCAAGTCGTGCATGGTGAAACTTTTACAGGCCTGAAAAGAAATAATTGGCAGTTTCAGAAATATTATGTGTCTTAGTTATGCAAGTCAAATGAGGAAGAGAGGGCTGAGCATTCCACGTTCAAAGCTTAAACAAAAAGCTCTGCATTCAAACCTTTTCTGCTGATAGTTTTGAGAAAGACAATGCTTGATTATTTTGCTCTAAAATTGGGAAAATAATAGCTCCCCTGCCCATGGGTTTGTTGCCAGGATCAACTTTAGACCATGAGTATGAGAAGGGTTACAGAAATGCCATTTGTCCGAACCAAGGCAGATGCAGCCTTGGTCTAACATGAGGAGGTGCAGGGGGAGATAGGCTGCATTGATCTGCTCACGATGGCTGCTCCACTGGCAGTGCCAGTCATGAGCCAGAGCTCTGCTGCCTACTCAGTAAGTCTGCCTGTTCCTCACTTAGACACAAGAGACCCCTGAATAAACAAGCTCTCACACTGGTTGTGGGGCTAAGTCTGCACTCATGAAGATGGAGAAGCAGGAGATGGGAAAATTTTGGACCCCTGTGCATTTTAAACAAATGGAACCCTTCACATCCCTTCTCTAATGATTGGGAAAAGGCTTTGTCAGCATACCTTTGCTGCCTAGAAAAAGGTTCTCAAACTTAAGGCAATGAGGAGCTTTGTCTGATGGGGGTTGATTTAAATTCTAGCCCATATGTATGTGCACATGAGATAAATACATCAGAAAAATTACAGCACCATTCATGGAGGGTCACAGGCTTAAAAAAGGTGTGTGATAGGTAGGTGAGCCCAAACAGCAGGCTGGAGCTGGGCCACATGAACAGAAACCAGGTAAAAATTGTGTCTCCTGTCTTCAGTGCTTACCTCTGTTACTGGGTTGGAGTTAGCAGGATGCATTAGGGGATGGCATTCTTGTAAATTGTACCAGTGGTGGGTTCAGTGACTTGCAAGAGGAAAGCTTTTCTGAGGTAACCTGGGAGGCAGTACAGGAAGAAGTAGAAAATCAGCCTTTTGTGAGGTTAGAACTAGCCTGTGAAAGTTTCTGAAGCAAGGACAAGAAATACATAATAGAGACAACAGGAAGTTTTAGAAATACATTACATAAAGAACTGCTAAACAATAATCATCCCATACTTCACTACAATCACCAGCTTGTGGTCTGGGATCCTTGATTGACAAAAAACTGCTAAGTTACAAAATCAGCTGAAACAAAATGTCAAGAGCTTTTGTAAAGAATTGTTTACTTTGCTTCCAAAGAAAGTTGATAGAGTTCTGCACTATTGCATGTTTTCATCACATATTTAAGCTGGTGGGATAATTATAATTTCTTTTGTACTTTCAACTCTAAAATCTGCTAACTAGCAAGCAAAAAGCAAAGAGGGTGAAGTTTAGTCAGAGAGGAAATATTTAAGGTGCTCTGCAATGGCATATTCACACTGATAAATCAGGGACCAGAACTAGATGTAATATGTTGTCTTACTGCAACACTTGTTTTTTGTGAGACATTAATCTCTGTATTTTGCAGAATGTTTTTAAGCACCCCCTGTTGTCTGGTTTCTCAGGAGCAGCATAGCATCAGAGTAAAGCATAGCATTCTCAAGTCTTCAAAAATGTGTAATGGTTAAAACGTTACAGTGTCTTTAGCCTAATATGTTTTCTACACCTTCAAGGGCCTGGAAATCAGAGTAGGGGTAGAACAACTTTGATGGTGCTGCGTTAGACAAGGAGCTCTTCTTCAGCTGAAGGCGTGCCCTAGTGTCTGCTTTTTCCTTCCTTCTTTCCTTTCCCCAAGCTGGGTTGTATTGGTTTTGTACAGTGGCTGAAGGGTGCTGCTCCTGAGGGCAGGCATGGGCTGTCTGCCCAGGAAGCTGATGGCCACGGCTGCAATTTGCCCAAAAGGAGCAGAGTCTCTTTGAAATTTGGATCCATCTCACGGACCAACAGCCCAGCTGGCTACTTAACCCTGGGAAGGGGGAGCTGAGCTCCAGAGAGCAGCAGGTTCTGCTGAGGCAGTCCTTCAGTCCTTCAAGGTCTCTGCTCAGACACAGACTGAGCCCTGCTGCTGCAGGAGGGACTGCAGGACCGGGTCTCCGTGGGACGGACAGCCAGTTCGGAAAAAGGAGCAGAGGCGAGAATCGATGCTGCTGCTCATAGCGGCCTAGGGAACACCACCATCAGCCGTTTAGGGCTGCAGGAGCCATGCCCGGGAAGAGCACGAGCAATGCCTTTTCTCCAGACCTCTCCCAGACACCGTGAGATAAGTTTGGGAGCCTGGGAACCCAGCTAGGTGCAGGGAGTTTGTCCCACGGCGCCCTGTGCGGGAGCGGTACGTACCACTAGGTGGTAGCGTGTGGACACAGAATGCCTTTTCCACAGCCGGGATCTTGACAAACAGGCAGCCAGAGCCAGCTTGGAGCAGGCTTTGGACCCGCAGAACTTCTGCTGTGATTCCTTGACTACAAAGGAATGTGACTTTGCACGTTCCCTGCAGAACCTGTGGTGACTGTGAATTTGAATGGTAACATCAGAAAGTTCAGAGGGGTTCAGAAAGTAAAATATTAGTAGAATATGGAACAAAACAAGGTGAACAACCAGCTCTGGGAATTAAACCTTTTTCTTCCAATTATCAGTAAAAGAGCAGCAGAACAAAGAGACAACCCAGAATCTGGCTAAAGATGCTAGTAAGGTACCCCTTGGCATGGCACTGTCCTAAACAGACTTTGTGGATGATTGCAAAAAAGCTGTTCTGAGGAAGGTGGTGGTATTGTATTAATCTGTTTTAGAGCTCTCAGCAGCTATCATGCTACTGAGATGGCTGCATTAAGGCATCTAGGCCCTATGCAATCTTTAGTTTATGGGTCCCTGACTGTGCTTCACAAAAAAATCTCCTGAAAAGCTGAACAGCAATAGAGTTTAGTTCATTTCTGTCAGTAATATATATTGCAGCAATTGCTGTTAGTTTTCTTGCACAAAGACATTATGAATGAACCTTAATGCTGGCAATCTGAGAGACTCAGAGAGGAGAGGACTCAAACAGAGGTAGAGAGGAGCTCAGATCTGTGGAAAAAAAAAACAACTTTGTTGTGCTGTGTACCAGCAACGGCCAGCAGTAATATTGGGACTAGTTAGCAATCCTGTCATTAACCATCTCCCTGTGGAAACAAAGTTCCAACAAAGCAACCTGTTGTGAAAATTGATTCTAGAAAATGTACAACAAACCCCAAAATGTTGATTTTTCTCCTATCACACTCTCCTGTCTGTCAGTCAGTTCATCTGCCTGGCAGCCCATGGGGACCAGATGCCACATCAGGCTATCAGTGTTCTGGGTTATCAACATGTCCCCCAGCCTTGGCAGAGCATGGAATACCTGCTCACCAGCCAGCCAGACCACAATGGAGCCCCTGGAATGGACTGTGGGAGAAGGTTCAGATCTGACTCATCTGATATCACTGAATCTTTGTGCAGAAAAATATTTTTTTCTTGTGTTTATCCCCTTATTATTTGTTCCGGTCATAGGGGAAAAAAAATCCAAAATCTTCCTTAGGAGAGGAATTGTGGCACCGTTTCAGGACTGACCACTGTGCTTATCAGGAAGCTGTTGTAATGAATGTTGTGCCACCTTTAGAGAGCCTATGCCTTTCATGTCTCCTAGGATTTTCATCCACCTTCCTTTATCAAGCAGGGATTGTCAGGCTGTTGATGTAGCTGAGCCAATTGAATGGCAATGTAGTTTAAAAACCCCAAAATATTTGAAAACATCTTCTGGAAGGTCATCACTAGTCCTTGGGCCAGGGTTTGAATAACTCCGAGGTAACTGGCCTAGCTGTTTTTCCACTCCAGTGTTTCAGGGAGAGGTTCCAAATTCTGAGTGATTTAAAAGATCTTTCTCAAGAAGTAGTTCTGGGCATTACAACATGCTTTATTAATTGATGCATTAATTGCCCCCTTTGTGTTTTGTATTATAGCCACAAAATAATGAGGGTAGTTACTAGTACCCTGCAAAATAATGATGGAAGGTTTAACTACAATAAGAGGATCATCTAAGTTTTTCGAAATAAGGGATAATACAGATTGAGAAATCAGAGATAATTCTGTCTCTACACTACTGTGCCATTCAATTTCCTCCTCTATGCAAAATGACTTTTGTATATGACACTTTGAAATAGCAATATTTTTAAGCCAAGAACTGAAGTAAGTACATATTTCTAGGCTTAATATTGCATGGAGTTTAGCAAATTTGATATAGCATTTAGCAATTGTCTGGGAGCTTAGTACTTGGAGAAATCTTCCAAAATTCAATCCAGTTGTCTGCCATTGTAGGCAGCCTTGTCCTATTATCCTTTTAAAGGATTTATCAAGCTTCATCTTAAAACTAATTATGCTTTTTCCATTCACTGTTCCTGACCGAAAATCTGTTCCAGAGCATCACTTTATTGATGGGTAGAAATAATCTCCAAACCCCAGCCTAAATTTTTGGTTCACAACCATGTGTTCTTGTGCCAACATTATGCCATTTTTAAGCCTTTCTTTCCCCTTCTATGTGTCCCTTTCCACTGTTTTTACAAAAACTAATCATATGCCCTCACAAACTTTTTAAAATGAAACAAGCTTAGCTGGTTTAGTCTCCTCTTAAAAGATAGTTTTAAATCCCCAGCATCTTTCTCTGCATTCCTTCCACCATGAGTTAGTTATTTTCTGAAGATGGGGACCCACAATGCTGTGCTTTGTCCTGAAAAAGCCTCACCCAGGCAGTGCCTCACAGCGTGGCACTCACACACAGGGTGCTCTCTAAGAGTGCTGCACTGCATACAAGCTTTTGGCAACTAATCCCTTCATCCATCATCACAGGCATGCCCAGCTCAGTTGAGTGTCCTATGCCTTTACATTCCTTCTGCTGAGAAAGCAAACTGCAGGAAAAAAAAAATTAAAATAACTGGGACAAAAAGGAAAATTCAGCTTGAGGCATCTTCCCTTAAACAGGACATGTCAGACAATTCTTTGAGCAGTGTGAGTATAGACTGAATTAGTAGTGTGAGTATAGACTAATTTCTGAATTGGTCAAGCCATAATAAGAGTGTGTTTTTTCCCCTAATTAAATCTTTCTATATCCCAGTTCTATAAATACACTGGTAAAATGCTAGGTGCAGCCTGTGATATATATTTGATATGAATTGGAGTTCTTCCAGTTTGGCCAGATGATGTCTGATGCCAACTTTTCCCAGGTAATTTTGAAGCATGTGGATTGATAAGCAGTAAAAATTAAAACAAAAGGTCCCAGATACCTGCTACACAGTGCAGAATGATAGTTTTTGTTCCAGAACTTTTTAAAAATAAGAACATCTTAGGCCTATTAATGTTATTTAAAGGAGTGTCTTAGGTTAAAAATGTAAGATGTGCCCAAAGTATGTATTCTATCACCATCTTCATGAGGTGTTGGAACCAGGTGGGGCAGTNACTCTGTCAGTGGTATTTTTATACTATTGAATTTATTTTATTTTACTTTATTTTACTTCTTTTCTTTTGCTGTTATTAAATTGTACTTCTGACTTGGAGTCTCTCACTGGTTTTGCTTTCAAACCAGCACAAGGGGAAAGCCAGATCTAAGTTGTGCCCAAACCTGGTCTAACTTACCAACCTTCCTGGAACTGGGAAAATGCCTTTCTTTATTTGCTGGATTCTCGTGACAAAAGGGAAGTAGAGTGGAATTCTTACTCATGAACAGTGTTTGGAAGGACACCATAAGTTCTTGTGTTAGAGATGCCCTAGGGGTACACACGGCTACTGCTTTTTTGAACTTAATTCTCATTTTTCCTATTCCAGTTAATATCAGATTGTTCCTCTGGAGTAACTTCTCACTTACACTGGTACACAGTCAGAATACAGGGATATGGAAAGGGCTCCAGAGAGTATTTTTACAAAACTAAAAGCAAATAGTATATTTTGTTCAGTTCCATGTTTTTTCAAGGTAATATGTCTCAGTCCAAAGCAATTATCAGTAAAATATGGCATCCAGAGCCATTTTAGTCCTTGAGTCTATTTTCTGTTCTTTCTATGCATCATCTGTGCTCCAGACTTGCTGCATTTCTTTCTTGAGTTGTTTTGTTACTTTGTAAAAGTCAATGAAGTGTTGAAAAGATTTTAAAAACTGTCTAGATGCTGAAGCTCATAATAGCTAAATAGATCCACTTGATTATTTTTTTTAAGTAGCTATTGAGCCAGTCAATCTGTTCTGCTGCCTTGCTCTACTGAATAAGAGCTACTTTGCTTGTATGAGGCTACACTGCCTAAAGGGCAAGCTGTACAGGGGACAGGTGTGTAGCTGCATCTTCCTCTGAAAAATTATCATGAAAGGGTGTACAAGGAAGGCATTCATCACTCAACTGATCAGCTAAGAGAAACATTGTCAGCCTGGGAAAAATCACATAATCCTTATTCCTTTTCTCATTTTTTGCTAAAAATTTATTATGAATTTATTATTTTTGTTTAACCCTCACTGCCTGGTATACAAGATAATAAAGATGAGCGCAAGTTTTTATCAGAACCCTATACACAATAGGCTGTACCTAGTGAGAGATGTTATTGCCTCAGTATGTTGTAAACCATATGGAGAAAGTGTCGTGTGAAACTGCTTTTCTCACCCACCAAGAAAGTTCCTCAGGAGAAGGGATTTCTTGAGTATGAGGCATGTATCCTAAGAACCACTAATCCAGAAAGATTCTGCTGCAAATCCCAGAGTTTAGTTTCAGGATTAGATGTTCTGCTTGAGATTTTGCCCTCATTTTATCTCTCTGATTTCTGAAGTCCTTTTCCTTTTTCCTGCCTGCAGCCTCTCAGTCTTCCTCCTGGAATGAGAAAGAACAAACTTTGTATCTACTCTATGACCTAAATGCTCAGGATTGCCATAGAGCCTCTACTGTTGCTAATTCTGGAACAGACATCTCAATTGCCATACAAAAGGCTCATGTTCAGTACTTGATCAATAGAAGGATTTGATCACTTAAAGATCTTGACTAAATCACAAGCAGACTCATGATTTAAAGGTTTATAAATATAATATAGGTAAATCTTTGCAGACAGGACAGGTTCTAGTCATAAACTTCTAGGCCACAAAATTTAGACTTAATCTATGGAGAGCAGCACATAAGCATTGTCCTTAATAAAACCTCATTTCTATTTTGCTGGATTTATACATTCAAATTTTATGTTTCTCACCTCATTGGGTTCTGCTGAAGAATTAGCACAGGTGGAGTGTTTTGTTTTATGCAAGTCCAAGAGTAAATCAGGGCTTGGGGGGGCTTTTGGTAGTCTCTTTTTCTTGTACATGAAGTATAGAAGAGGTCCTAATAACTGCATGTTCCAATGGGATCTGGAGAAAAAAATCAGCATGCTTTTCAAAATACACATTTTACCTGAAAGTAACTTGAAAATGAAATGTCTTATCAGGACTTGCCCTTTACTGCCTAATATTCAGAATTTGTGGAAAATACCAAACCATGTCATTTAGGCTGACAGTTGTTCTGTTTCCTCAACTGGAGCTAATGAAACAGTGGCAGATGTTTATAAAGCCTCTTTTGCAAGCTCATTATAATATATGGAATAATTAGCTCTTCTGGGAATGTGTTTCTCAGCAGCCTGCACAAATGACTCACACTGACTTCAGTGGAAGCTCCGTGCAGGGAAATGGGGGGTGCCTTTACGTAATCTTGAGAAAGAAAAATGCTGTCGTCTCCACTTAGAGAAGACAAGTTAAATCTATGGATACAGCTGGCTATTTTTATATCACCCTCCTGTTTTACTCACTGCCATTGAATTCTGCTTTATTGCTCTTTCAGAGATTCTGTCCTCCCACCTCTCCTGTGGTGTTTGATTTTCTCAGGCACTGTGACCCAGGTTTTTTCTTTTAGGCACATCATCCTCACTGATGGCAGCATCACTCAAGATGCAGGATTGATTCCTCTGGCCCTAAGAAAGTCCTCTTGTCTCCTAAAGTCCTCTCAGTAAAAGGCAGCAGTTCAGAGTTTTATCCTCCTCTTGTGTATTCCTGCTATACACGACTGCAGCTGTGATGATTTTAGCAGACCCAATCCTGGGATGTGCTGCTGTGAGAGAGCTGACTGCTGCTTTGTGTTTTGTTTAGGTTTTAGCTGTTGTGTTTGCACAGAGCAGTTTGCCAGCCTGACATTTTGTGCATTGTATAAGCTCTGGATGAGTCACAGAGGCAAAGATTCACGGGAATCCTTCCAGTAACTTCAATAGGCTTTGACTGGAGCCTCTAGCACCCTCGACTGGAACAGATGGTGTGTCTGCAGGAAAGCAGGCAGCCTGATGGACATCATTTAGGGATGCATGATGTCACTGACACTGATTTGCATCAGTTGTTAGTGAAACCACAACTCACATACATGCAATGCCTCTCCTAAGTGTTTCCATACTGAGTGAAGTCCTTTGCCCCTTTATTCCATTGTTCTGATGCCTAGGGAGGCTACCTGGAACAGAGACTGGACAGTGTTAAAGGAATAAAGTAGGTATTTATTAAAAGGCCTTTAAGGGATACACCTTGGGCACTGCAAGAGCCTGGCTGTGGCTCTACCCAAGATAGACAACGGGTCACGAGTTTTCACACTTTTGTAAGTTTTGGTCCATTTACATTTTGGAGCTAATTGTCCAATTACACCTTCAGGTTATGAAGTCCCATCCTCTCAAATTGCTCTCCTCAATTTGCTGTTGTTTATACTTTTGGGCCTGAAGCTGCAACAGTGTCCTTGGTTCTTGGGCTGGAAAAGGACTGTTTTGTTGAACTAAACTGTGGGGAGAACTTGCTAATGCTTTATATGGAGTTCAGAGTTATTTACTAATGCAGTACAGAGTCTGGAAATTATGAAAGTTAACGCTTAAGGTGTCAGTTCCATCCATGACAGTGGGGAGCAGCAATAGAGGGATGGGGGGTAACTCACTTCTATTACAATCTTCTCTCCTAAGCATTAGGAACTGGGACTGGTTAAGTTCCTAAAGCATGGGGGGCTTTTGATCTTTTCATCTTTTGGCATTTATTTTTTTAAAATTCAACTTGGAGGGAATGGAATATTTCAGTAGAAATTTGCTATTTGTAATTTCTACACAGAGAAAAATGGAAATGCTAAAATTGACTTCAAAGGTAGTACAGTAAAAATCTGCTTACCTGTGACATAACCTTTCTGAAGTCATAAATGTATGCTTTGGGGTACTGGGAAATTTTTAACAGTTGTGGAAGCATCACCAGGTATTTGCTGTCTGTTTAGAAACAAAATTTCTCCTGTTACTAAGTTTCCATCTCAAGACCTGGCACCCGATAAATAACAGAGCACTCCCTTGTGCTGTGGGAAGGACACAAGTTGTAAAGAATTGTATCTCTAGGCAGGCCACACATACGGTCGCTGACTGTGGTTGAAGGGACTTGCAATTATAACTTCCTTTTTGCTGTCTTACTCCATATGTTTTTATTTAACAGTAAAATTCTGGAAAGGGTAAAAAATTTCACCACTTCTTAGTCTGGGTAATTCAGCATTTTCCTTGTGCTGGCTTTGTCTGTCAGAGCTACTGACCCCCAGGCCAATGTGATAGTAAACTCTCAGGAGGAACAAAATTCCTGCAAGCTGGGGGGGATCAGAAAGCTCTTCTGTTCTGCCTTCTAAACTTTAGTGGTGTTTACTGAGCTTATAATTTTCAGTGAGAATGAAACTGGGGAACTTTCAGTACAAAATAGCCAAGCAGCTATTCATCATGACTTAGAATGCAAAACTGAAAATTTAAATCTCTATGTTTCAAAAAGTGTATGGAGGTGTCACACAGCGCTAAAAAACAATTTTTAGCTGAGAAACAATTTTCAATAATCTCTTTCACATAGTATCATTTCTTCTTAAAACAACCAATTGCAGGAGGAGCTCTCTCACTTGCTCATGCTCCAACAGGCTCATGTTTCAGTTTTCCTCCTGAGGCAAAGGATGGGGGAGAATCCTTCTCACGGAGAGTACAAACTTAATCTTCAAATGAACAAAGGCTCCATGACTCACAAGTTTTCTCCTCAGGTCAGGTCATCCACTGCCAACAGCTTTCTCTGTTTACAGTCGGCTGCACTGCAGCTAGGGGTGTGCATTGTTCATGTTGCTGCTCACTGTCATGCTGCTTGTCAAAAGAGAGGAGAAACTATGTTTGTCTCTAATAAACTCTGAGAAGTGATGAAAAAAAATCAGGAATGAAGCCACCATTGTCTTTAAAAGAGAAATCTTCAGAGATTTGGATATCCTTCTAATAGTTAAAAGAAAACAGATATTTTCCTTGTACCATCCCAAATATGAATGGAATGCTTATTATCTTTGGGGAGGAAAAGAGTTAATGTTTTTATCGGGTTTGGATGACTTTTACTAACTAAAATTATTAAAAAATTGAATTTGTAACAGGTATCACATATTTTAGAGTTCATTTTTTCTTTGAACAGAAAACATGGGTTTGAAAAATATGTATAACATGTCTGTCTGCATATATGCTGTCAGGCATACATTTAATAATGATGTACCGAATCACAGGGTTCTTTCCCTCATTTATGTATGTCATTAAAAATTTGTCTCAGTATCTTATGGAAAAACTTCCTTCCTGAGTAATAGCATGCCTTGCTGGTAGCTGAATTTTTAGGATTTTTCATGCATTTCCTCAAATCTGGTTTATTGCTTCAGATCTAAAAATTTACATTTCCTGTGATATTAATCTGAAACCTCAATTTAAAAAGTGCAAGCAAATCTACTTGCAGATAGTGAGGAGATGCAAGTGATGGTATACACAGGTATGGGGCAAACAAAGAGATGAAGAAAAGAGTCACTATTTGTGAACTCACATGTTTTTATTTAAAAATGGTCTTGGGGAATTTCTCCAGCAACACGCTCCTATATCAAGGCACAAATTGCCTATAGTGGGTGGTAGAAGTTGGCTATCTGTACGTTCTCTGTTCCTGCTTTAGAGTATTAGACCCTTCTGCTTCCTCTTGTGGCTGAAAACAAGCTGGCTCACAGATAGTCCAACTCTGTGTGCCCATTACTAGAGATAAAAAGTGAAAAAGGAGAGGGCTGTTACCCCCTTTTTGCTGTTCAATGACACAAAATGAGTTCATGGTCAGCATGCAGATGTGCACACCACAGAAACATCATGGCCAGAAGAAAATTACACAGTAAATTACTGAGCTGGAGGGAGCTTGTTGCTCTCTGTGAAAAAACCACAAAAATATAATTTTTTCTTTGCTGGGAAGGATTTATTCAACATCTGAACAATAATTAGATTAAGCAGAACTAGATTACTACTTCTCAATTTGGACACCCCTAAGACCAGATAAGTAATGGCATCTTTAGCCCTTGTGACCTACCTAGAGCCATCAGACTTCCTCTCCATAGTCACTGCACCTTCTCACAGAAGGCTGGCTAAGTAGTGGGGGGTTTGTTTACAGGTATAACATGTCACACCTTCTGAGCATTTCAAGGTTTTGTTTATATTTTTTCAGCATTTAAATTTTTTGTCTGTCTATGTTATAATGCATGGTTAAGAGCTTGAAGAAGATATCCCCTTTTTGTGAGCCACAACCTCTGTCTGTGTACTTCCACCAGAACAGAAAAACTGATTTCTAATGGTCTGACATTTTTCTGGTTGAAAAGAGATAGAATGCAACTCTTAGGATCTGGTGGTGGATTTCATATCTATTAAATCAGTGTGTGTCATGATTTCAAGTGCTATTCACAGGAGTCATGCATAGAAGCTATTCATTTTAGATGCAGACCACGTTTTCCTAATTCACATCAGGTTATATGTGGTGCCATGGATCATATATCATGATACTTTCCTCTTTTGCATCAATATGTATTTTTGTTTCAGTATATCTTGCAAAGTGATTATTTTATAAAGCAGGAGTATAAAGCTGCAGCCTCTGCATGCATTACAGAAATTGCCTGATTAGCAGAATCAGGTTATTATTCTACTTCCTTAAATGTTCTGTGTAACTCCATGCGTAGTGATCAGTCCATGTCCAAAAGTTTATTAGCATTACCTACCATGTGTATTTACCTTTAATTTTTTTGTCTGAGACCTTCATAATTTCATTTAACAGTGTTCAGGCTGTTGGGCGTAACACATTTAATAGGACCATCTGTTGTGTAACGTGTAAAACCTGAAGAGTTATTAGTTCACAGTAAATAAAAATGGAGTCCAAAGCCTGTGGATAAAGCAAGTACTTTTCACTGAATATGGGAAGAAAAAGAAGAAATATGATGCTTTAATAAAATAGATGTGCTCCCCACAATGTACTTCATGCCCAAGAATGAAAGTTCAGCGAGAGCACTGCAGTCCTTGCTGCCACTGCAGCACTAATCCAAATAAACTGCTATCCAAGAGAGGTCCTCTTGAGTTAGCTTGTCAGGTGTGAATGTCAACACAGTAAGACTCCAGAGCTGCATGGATTTGCACTGCAGAGCAGCTAAGTTTGTACCCTCATGTTGCAAGCATGTGATGACAAATCTGCCTTAAAATTTTCCTCTCTCCCTCCCTGCTGCAGCTGATTCAACAGGTTGTGTGACTGGACTCTGAACTGTGTCTGAGAGAACCTGTACTGGTGACAGCATCACCTTCTACAGGAGAGGAAGGGATGACCCTTTGGGTGCAGGAAACCTCTTCAGCTGGATCTTTTGATGATGGAACCACTGCCCGCTAGGTCAGTGAGGACAAGCCTGGGAACTCATAGGAAGTTGCCAGATGAGCTGCTATGCTCTGCTGTTGGGCTGTACTGGTCAGAAGACCATTGTGAGCACATCTGTATCTGTACTTATCACAGGCCCCTCTGGACTGTATTCCCTCTCTTGCACTGTCTTTTGTGAAATCCCATGTGTTTATCTTGTGTCCATCTCTAGGGCTGATCACTTTTTACCAACCACAGCTCTTCAGAAGCTCCAGGAGGTTCAGCAGCTATGAGACTTTTCCTCTGGGGCTGATGGCAGCAGGCAAACACACTGACTCACATTTGATCGACTCCTGCTCTCTGCAGAGGCTGTCTAAATCAGCCAAATGAAATGAAGTGAGTAACTTTCTGTTTAGTTGGTGTACAGGAGGGCATAATTATCCACATGCTGGGCTTAAAGGCACCATTCACAAAGGTCTTCCTATCTCATCAACAATTTTCTAGAAACCTGGTTGACAAAATCTTGTGCTCAGTCTTTCCTCCTTGTTTTCTTTTTCTCTCTATCCAGTTAACAATCTCAGTGGGAGATTGCAACATTACAGGCTTGCACACCTGGAGTAGATGTTTATTTCCTGCATCAATCATTGAAAACTGTCCTGTGGTTGCCTTTTTTTTCCCTTCCACTGGGGAACAACCCCCTACTATGGGTTGCATTTATCCCTGCAAGGGGATATATTAAAATATTCACAGAAGTGAGTATTTAAGGAAAGGAAAAGCTCACACTTTGTCTCTCTTAGTGACTAGGTTTCCTCTCAGTATCTCAGCAGGGTCTTTGTCTTCAGTTCTGCTTTATTCTTTCTCCTAAGGACCTCAGGAGTTCACTCTGAGCTGCTGTTGTTGGCGGCCAGTTCTGGATTCAAACTTGGGGAGTTTTGACTTGAATAAGGAGATTAAATGCCTGCCTGAGCAACTTCTGTGGTCTCATTGGCTACCATGGCCTCAGATGACCCAGGCAGGATTTGCATACTGTTAAAGAGATAAACAGTGAAAGTTCAAACACTAAGGCACAGCACCCGCTTGTGCACCTTTCAATGCACCTGCTTGTGCACATACACTTAACACTCCTAAGACACTTGCACTAGCAAAAGGTTCTGGGCACTATCAGGAACAAATATTCTTGGAAAGATAATATGTTTAGTTCCTTCTGATCAATATCCCAAAGAATTTTATCCCCTCTTGTGATTAGATGTTATTCTCTTTTACTTTGAGCAACTAAATATTTTTTAAAAGATAAAAATTTTCACACCAGTTAAGCCTAAATTATTTAGTTAATGCCTAACATTATTTGTTTGCTTGAGAGTAAAATGCTATCTTTACTTTCTTTATAGATTGCACTTGTAGGATATCCTATTTCAGGGATTAGGCTGGCAACTGGAAATAAATGTATTTGTAAAACAAACTCCAAAATCTGCTGAGTGTGTAACAGAATCCTGGTAGCAACATAAGCTGTTCGATCAGAGCATGTGAAAAAAGAGTAATAACCTCCAGTTCTTCACAACAGAGTAGCAACAGTTTATTATGCATTTTAGATCAATTCCCCTTTTGAAGAAAATAGGTCTCCTTCCTCTTAATAATACAGAAAAATAATGGGACTAGAGTTGAGACAGTTTTTCTAGACAGTCTCAGAATCAGGACAGGGATCTACAATGGAGGTGGTGGGTTTTTCTTGTACAGAATAAATGTATCACAAGGTGTTTGGTTCCAAGTAATTTCAGAATTGAAAACTCAAGCAAATATGAAAGACAGCAAAATCACTATTAGCTCCTTTCTGTTTTACAGAAATCAAACTTGCAGATTTCATACAGAATTGGTAAAAATACCCAACATGTTCACCTACAGAACTACCTACAGAAGCTAGAAGAGATCAAAGCCAATTTGCATTATTAGGCAGGGATCAGGAAGAGAATGTATAATTGTGCTCATGGCTACTCCCATTCTCTGTTTAAAACGAAACCAAACAGTATATGCAGCTCTTATACTTTAAATCTCAAAATAATTAAGAACATTTTAATATTAAAAATTAATACTTGAAAGTTTTTCAGCCTGTAGGATGATGGGAAATTTAAAACTATGAGTTCATAAAAGCCGCTGATTGACAAGCTCTACAAGCCTCTGATTTTAGTATATAAAAAACAAGGTAATACCAGCAAACATCAGACTCTTTCATAAGCTTGCTTTTAAAAGCTGGAGTTCCTAGTTTTGAGGGCAAATCACTGGTCCTTTGAAGGCTGAAACAGTTCTTTCTGTCTACACTGTGATGAAGGAGGAACAAGTGGACACATTTTCCCTGTAGAAGTTGTCACTGAAGTTACATCAGTAGTTTAGGGTTGTAATTTTGGGACTTACTTTATTTTTAAATATGTTGACTGTATTCTAACCCTGCTCATTATAGCCACTTGAAGAAAATGTGACTCACCAGCTATATGGCCTTGCCTGAAGAGACTTCAGAGGTTTTCAGTGGTTGATCTCCACTTAGTACTAAGGGATGACAAAAAGGATTTCCTGGCAATGTGATCATCTGCAGGAAGGGAAGGATAGACTTGTATTTTATTATGGTGACTCACATTTCCTCTGGAGCAGACATGAAAAATCTATCTTCATCAATATGTCCTGCTCCTAAGTGTCTAAGACATGAATGCAAGGACTGCATGAGCAGACAACTTTTAAAATTACATTAAAAGCAAGATATGTCATTGACATTGTGTGATTTACACTAGCTAGCTAGTGGTTTTTGGCTGAAATTACCACTATTCCTCAGTCATGGTGTGCAAAAGAATTGAATGAGTCAGCCTCTGTTCAAAACAGAATGTCCTGCTCTGTCCTCATTCAAATCTGAAGTCCTCCAAAGGACTTCAGATTTGAAACCTTCTTGGTTCAAAAGTCCTCTCAACCTAGTCGGTAGCACAGGGCCTATAACAGCACCTGGTTCTCTGTAGAGATAGTAGCTGGTGTCTTAGGACAAAAAGGGAAATTGCAGTCAGTGCTGTCAGTGCCTGTCTTCACTGACAGCAGGAAGTAAGGAGTAAATAAAGATGCACTGTTTTCTTGTACACTTAACTTTTAACAAGTTAACTGGAGCCTAAAGTGGCTTGTCCTTTCATGTACGTAGTTGCCATGGATGGAAAAGCTGCTGACACTTGCATCTCCATGAAATCAATAACGTGGCTCCCATTGGTTCCAGGGGGAACAGAGGTCAAAGCTGCAAATCCTGTCGGATAATTATGAATCAAACAAAGAGTTGCAGTATACAGTAAAGCTCCACATGGCTGTGATTCAGAAAACTACTCCATGTTCTTTGTTAGGGAAGTAAATCATGCAGCAGCAGGAGACGTTTTCAGCATTCTAAATGCTCCTCAGGAAAACTAAACTCAATTTTGACTGTGCAGATTTATGTACCTGATGCCATCATGAAATTTTTCCAGCTTTGAGGATTGTTTGGGATTGTTTCAATCTGAAAAACAAACAAACAAAACCAAACAAAAACCTAACAACAAACCAAACCCAAAACAAAAACAACCCAATTTTCTCTTATTTTAATATGTTCCAGTGTGCACTTGTTTCCACACCTGATCACTGAAACCCTAAGGAGGCAACAGCTGTTATGAATGAACCATCAGATTGCCCAGCTAATTAATGGTTTTCATGGACTTGGGGGTGTTTTTGCCTTTCCTTCTTGTGATTTCAGTGCTGATGAAACTGTTAATAAATTCTTAATGAGGAAAAATGTTACATAAATATTGGGTAAACCAGGCCTTCTTTTATATTCAAAGCATAACACATAATTAAAATGTACCATGTATAGAATCAGAGCTTCATTTAACTCATCTCAACCCACTCTGTGCTGAGATGAATATATCCTGCTTCTCATTTGATGTGTCCTGTTGTGTTAAATGTACCACACTGATCTAAAAATGGCAGATTCTGTGGGTGCCCACGGTTGTTATCAGAACCAGACACTGCACGCTTGCAAGATGTGACTCCACAGAGCTCCTCTACTTAGAAGAAAAAGAAATGTGTAAAATGATCTCACTTGTTCTTTAAAAACAGGTTTCTAATCCATTCCTTGCAAATAATTGACTGAAAATACAATTTCCCCATTAAAATTGACAGTGTATTCTTCTTTCTTTTTCTCTAGTGTCTCCTGGTTTAGTGTAGTGTAGTGTTTTCCTGGTTCTTTCATAGCAAGATCATAAGAAAGAACTGTGCAACCTGTAAGGAAATTTTTTTAATTAGGTGGAAATCATTACTTTTAATAACTGCTAAAGGATGCCTTCTTAACATAAATTTTTGAAGCATACTGATTTTTTCTAAGAGCTTTTCCACAACTGCATTTTCTTTTAAGAGTGTGATTTTTAAAGATAGGGTTTTATATTTTAGAATCACTAGCCAAAAGTTGAAATCTTCAATGTGGAATTTTTAAGGAATCATATATTTATGGTAAACTCTCATTTTTTATAAAATAGACACGTGTCATCAGATATCTTTCTGCTGTAAAATTCTGCTGTATTGTGTGTGATGTTAACCAGCCTCAGAACAGTGAGAATTATTTAACTCCTGTTCAGTGTCATGGGAAGAAGGCTGTGTAAAATTATGCTTATCATGCCAGAGACCCAAAAGCCATGAATCAGTCTTTATATTAAAAAAAAAAAAAAATTGCTTTAAAACTCATCACACTGAAAATTTTTTTTTTAACCTTCTGTTTTCTGACACTTTAGCACTTTCGTTTTCTGTGTTTTGATCTGCAACTCTGAGGATATGAGTAACTTTTAAAGGGGAAGTGGAATTTCTTCACTGACCACATAAATGCAAGAGCTGGGCTTTTATGAAAGATAATTAAATATTATGAAACTCGGGGTGAACCAATCCAAATTGACATTGCTGAGACACCAGCCCTAGAGCATGAAAAGTACTGGGTGGTAATGAACAGACTGAAGGGAAGATAAATAATTCTGAGTCTTGGCATTGCATCCCAACAGCCAAGTACCTGCATCCAGAGTTCAGCTTAATTGTTCCTTTTCCTTGCAGGCACCAGACAAAGGTTTTCTTACATGCACTTGTCTATATTGCTGGGCAGAGATTTAGCTTATTTACCCAAGGTGAAACTATTTGATGATTTCTACCCACTTATCACAGGTACCTTCCTCACAACTTTAGTTTTTATTGGTTTTTTTAAGACAAAAATTTGGTCCTTATGCATCTCTAACTCTGAGGTTACATTTTCTTTAAATGCTGTTGGTGTTGCAATGTGCTGAGTAGATGCAGCAACAAAGGTACACATGCTTCTGACCTATATTCATAGGCCAGAGACATGGATCAGAAAGGGAATGAGATTTTCCTCTGTTTTGGCAGTGATATCCTAGCTTTTTTCATTGCAAATGTTGGAGCAGTGCCTCTGTGACTCAGTAGGTAAGCTCTGCCAACCTATTAGCTGAGTTGTTTAGTGTGGACTTTGATTAACTTGGTACAAATTTAACTTTCTCTTGGAAAACCTAGCTGTTTGTTTTCTGTTGCTGCTGCAGTTGTGGTTAATATCTTGAGATCTACATTATAAAAATGAACAGATAACTTATTGTGCTGGTACAGATTTTTGTTTGGCATCAGCAAGCTGCATTCATGACTACTGACAGCTGAAGCAGCCAGATGTGTGTGTATGTGCATAGTTCTTGAACCACGTGGGCTTTAGCACAATAAAACCATTAGTGTTGATTGCTTCCCTTTCTCCAAAAGGCCCTGCTTTTTCACTTCGTTTTGCTATCTCTATCTCTAAATCAGCAAATAGCTTTTAGTAAAATCCTAAAGGGCTGAACATTTGTGAATTATATAATTTAATGCATTAGTCACAAAATAGCAGACGAATTTTTTAAGGGTGACTCACAACTTTACTGCCTGCATCTTCTAGATGTGAAATGGATATTTATGACTTGGGTTTTCTTTTCTTGTCTGCAACCTTCTTTATTCTTTTCTGAATGACAAATGCCTCGCCTGTTTTATGGCTAGGAACACATACTGTATGAAAAAGGCACCTGCCTTCCCTCAGAAAGGGGTCAGGAAGCATATGTGGTACAGTCTCTCGGTGGCAGAACATCCTCCTCTCTTGAAGGCAAATTATAAATACATTTATGGAGGTTTATCATCTTGGACTTCAAATGTAGCCTGCAAAGTCAAAGTTCTTTCACAACAATTGGTTGTGACTTTGGAGTCTGGCAACTGAAGGTATTTGGAAAGAGAAGTGATTTCCCTCTGACGCCAACTCTGTGTTTCACATCAATGTTTATGAAAGTGTTTGTGCATTTCTCAGCACCCAAAGCTGCACATGGTGCCGAAGTTGTTACAACATCTCCCTGCCAGCAGAAGGAGAGGGCTTCCTTCCTCTCCATGCCCCTCCCACTGCCCAGTCCCCTGCTCTCCATTCTGCCATCTGCTGCTTGTGTGACTGGTCAGGGAGCTGGGCTAGCCCTGAGGGCCAGAAGAGGAGCAAGGAGGAGAAGGCTGGGGCAAGGAAGAAGATTCCATCCCCTTTTGATGGTTCTAAGATCAGCTAGTGCCACAGCCATAAGGCATGCACATTCTCCCAAAGTTTCACTTTTCCCCTCCCTGGGTGGTTAGTCCACGAGTCATTGCCACATAATATAGAAAAACATTTTTTGAAGACTTGGGAAATGCATCTGGATGATTACAATATATGAAAGCCTGTATTAGGTTCTTCTGCAGGGAAGAAGTTGTCACAGTTTTTTTCTCAAAACAGTCTCCCCAAATACACCCTTAAGCAAAACAGAATGCAGCTTCTTCATGATGTGGGTCCTTGAGACAAGGTCCATGAGTCAAGCTCTTACTCATTTCCATTGACATGCCAAGGAGTCTTTTTTAGGCACGTACCTTCTAGGCAAATAGCACCATCAGAAATAATTGTAGTGATGTAGCTCTTCCTTCCAAACAAGCCAACATCTCTTAATTCACTGGCCATGGTTGGCAGTGCCCTCTGATTACAGAGCTGAGTTAAAATTCAGATTATGTCTACAGGTGCAGGAGTACCCATGCAACAGACTTTTCTTTTCCCAGAAAATATCTTGCTTCTTTCTCTCCCTCTAGGTATCACTTCTTAGACATCTTTGCTTACTATGCTATGCTCCTTTTACTGAAATCACTCCTTAGTTATTGGACCTTCTGTTATCTCCACCATGGTGGGTTTCCCCTTAGGAAAACAGCCTATTCATCTCCTGACAGATCACTTCATACCAGCCTGCCTGCCCTGGCTGCTGTTTGCCCACGATTTGGTTTCTACGGTGAAAGCTAGTGATCAACTGTTTCCTGACCTCTTCCCTGTGCAGCAGTACACAGGAAGCTGGAGAAGCACAAATATAGTTCATAAAAATAATTCCCAAAGCCCCTCTTTACCTACCAAGGGTTTATGTAGGGATACAAAAAGAGTTGCCCCAGTAGTCTGGAAATCTTGCATAAAGCAACAAGTTAAGTATTTCTAGTTCACATGGGCGAATGGAATATTTCGGGAGTCTTCAACTCATCACCTGCATCTTTGAAGACTGGAGACTGGTGTGCTGAAGAGAAGAACATTGCACCTTGTGCTTACAGACACTTTATGGACTTTGTAAAAAGGATGATTTTGTTAATGGTTAGCCAAGCCAGTAACAAGACTGGGAAAACTGTTAATGCTATATTTACCCAAAACTGCAGCTAGGGCAATTTGCAAAATGATGTATGATATCCACATGAATACACAGACCTGGGGGAAAATGGGCAGGGTGTCACGAGTGGAGTGCAAGCTTCCTGACTCACAGGGCAAATAATAGAATCAGGGGACTATCACTTGGAATGATTCCTTCCAAAAAACAGCATTATATAAGGGTAAAATTCACTCCAGTTGTGGTGGATTTAGTTTAATTTTTGCCTGCCCACACTTCAGGTCAGAGCAATAACTTGTGCCCAAGAGTCTTTGACTCAGGAACACCCAGGTTTCTGCCTGTTGCTGTGCTGATTGGACACTTTTGTCATGCAAACACTGAATGATGTGGAGAACAGGCGAAAAAGAGAACTGGTTTGCCCTGGGATGTGGCCCTATGGCACTCAGTCATTCCCTCCATTTCAGCCCCACCTCTGAAGGAAATGCCTTATTTACTTATGGATGCTGCCTAAAGTGCCAGTGGCTGCATATTAATGCCTATTTTGTTCCCTGCCTTGCATGAGATGGCTTCTCAGGGACGATCTCATTCCCTGTGCCACATTTGTGCTGATCTGCCTCAGCCTGTAGTTACAGCAGTTTCTGCTCGTCAGCAGGGCATGGGTTTGAGAGGCCTCTGAGCCTCCTCTGCAGGCTGGGGAAACGCTGCCACTGTTTCCCATCTTTCACTGCCTCTCTTGGGGCCTCACTAACAGCAGCAGCTGATGGGCTGTTCCAAGGGAGCTTTCACATCTGTCTGTAACCATGGTGACCACTGACTTGGGGACAGTATCCTGGAGTGCCAGGAGCCTGAGATGCAAGATGTGTAACATTTCTCTTCTGTGGCACCTTCTCTTTTTCCTGATAATATCTGCATGTTCTCCTCATACTATAGCCCTGGAGTTCAGACTTATGGAAAGTAGTTTCCCTTTGCATTTTTAAATACTTTTAGAGGCTTTTTTTTTTTATTTCCAAGGGAGAAACGCTTGGCTTCAAAGAATATATTTAAAACAACATAACTTCTGTGATCATCTTGATCCACTGGATGTACATAAATATCTTCAGTCAGAAAAAATGCACAGAAGATTATTAATACAATGGAAATCTTATTAAAATATGGTCTGTCCCTTCATTTTGCATTACCAACGGTGTGTTTGCTGAGTACTTTCTCTTTGCATTAAGAGGCTCAGTACTGCTGCTTGGCTTTCTGCCACTTTTCATTGCTTAACTCCTTTTGATAATTAGCAGCTCTTCTGTTTATTGGGTTTTTATTAGTTTAGTAAGGCATTTCCACTGGGCACTGTTAAATCTCTCTCTCTCTGTTTCTCTCAACACTCCTCATACTTCTTTCTCTGCAACTCCATTTTGTGAAGTCCCAAGCTTCTCAGCCTGAAGTGTGGCACACAGTCAGTGTCACAGCATGCAGCAGTGCAGGGGACAGGAGTGTCCTTGTCACAGGCTGACCCCACAGCCCACTGCTCTTGTATAGGAGTCCAGATCCCACAGGGGCTCCTACACAAGTAAATGGCATCCCAGACACTGGAGGCTTTGCACATCTCTGGGATCTGCAGACAGGGCAGGACATGGGTAAGCCCATACCTCACGGACACTCACATAAACCTTTTGAAGAGAAGCAACACAAAAGCACCAACATCTGTGCAATATGTTTGTATAATGAAGTTAGAAAGTTATTGGGTATCAGAGTGACTAACGGGGGTAATGTGGATTCTGCTGAGCCTTGGAGAACTATTTTTTGCTGCCTCTTGTGCTCTCTTTGGGCTTTTAAACTGAATTTATTTAGTCTGTCATGTACACAGCTGCTATGGAAGCACATATATGTAAGTATTCACTAAGACAAATACTTTTGCTTTAATAAATACATCTCTTCTCAATGAAACATGTCCATCTGGCATAAAGTAGTACAGATATTAAAAGCAGGGGTAACAAGTAGAAATTTTTGTGTGTCACAGTAGATGTCAACAAACCTGTCTCTATTGCCACAATAGTTTTCTATAACATAAGTGGTCTCTAGACTCCCACACTGTGAAGATGGAGGAAAAGAGGGTTTTCCTCAGGATAGCTAAACTTCAAAATGGGAATTCAATCCTTAAGCACGACAGAGATGAACTTGCATTTTTTCAGGAATGCTTCTAGAGGGCCTGGGACCTCCATTTATCTGCCACAGAAAAGCTATGGGCTGCAGGAGTCACTGCCACAGCAATGTCTGCTGAGTGTTTGGCTGTCACAGGGGCAAAGCTCCCACAGCCCAGGGGCTCTGCAGCTCCTCACTCCCCTTGGTCTCAAAGGCTCAGTATTACAGTGACAGACCTACTCTGCCCATGTTGAAATCTCTCAGCCTCCATGGAAACTACCTGAAGTGGAAAGTTCTAAACACTTTCCAAGAGCTACTTGACACTCTGCAAGCTGAAGCTGTAGCACTTTGTCACTTATTTATCTTTCATTTGCATGTTGGCCATCTTGCCGAATGGTGCCTGGTGCATACTTACACTAAGGTAAGGCTTCCCTGGATCACTCCAGCATTGAGGTGTGGTGATGACACTTGGTCTATGTGAAGGTGCATCTGTGTGGTGAATNTCAAAGGCTGAGGCCAAACTGTCAAATGCTGCTTCTCTGCTGTGCACTGTCAAATAAAGGTGCCTGTGAAGAGGAAAGCTACAATTTACAAAAAAATCTGATTACTGGAGGAAGGAGCCAAAAAAGAGCAAGAAAACCTGACTACCTGCATATTGTCATTCATCACTGGTATTCTTCTGTTCCCTTCAGACCACTGAACCCTTTTAAAAAAATAGAGGCACAGCTTATGACATCTGATGCTAGCAACAAACTGGAAAGTTTGGAAACTGAATCTCAGGACCTGCGCCTACTGAAGTCTGACTAATGTTTTGTGTCTTTGTTACATTGACTTGATCTCTGGTTCAAATTACAGCTCAGAAACTGAGACCATAAAGAGATAAAAGAGAAGTTTATCTGTATCAGACATAACCTTTGCATCCCTTGTGCCTAGTCTCTCTCTGGCTGAATTGGCATAGCTTGACAGGATGTGAGTGAAAAAGGAAATAATGTATTTCCAGATATTTTACCTATACAAGAACCATCCTTGCTCAACTTACCCTACTTTTCTTTTTCTTTTATTTTCTACCGGCATTTGAAAAATGTGTTTCTTTTTGCTGACATTTCTGGGAAACTTTTTTTAATAGACCTGTTTTAGATACACTCACTACATAGCAGAAATAATACACATGATTTCACCAATGAGTCACATGCAACAAATAATGAATTATGGATAGTAGAAGTCAAAAGAGAAGTCACAAGCCTAATGCAGCATTTAAATCCTGTTTGCAACATCAAATGAATGTGCTTAGATTCAGTTCTTTGCATATTTGCCAACAAACTGGCAACCTTTCTGGTTTCCATGACCCAGAAAGGAATGTCACTGACTTCCCTTTGCTAGTTCTTGCTTTCCATACCTGCTTTCCAATCTATTAAAATAAAATGGAAAATTAAAAAAAAAAAAAAAAGGAAAACATAAGAAACAAAAATGGAAAAAATGTCCTTTAGATGAAACTTCAAAAGGGGCAGCCATTGGCCAATGCACAGCCACCACCACAGCTGCCAGGAATTGCCAGCATTGCTGAAAGACTGAACCCAGAGAGGAAGGAGCAGGTGCCTGGGAGAGACTGCTGCAGCCCCTCCGCCCCCATCTCTGTGTCCCCTGTACCTGAATGAGGCACATTAAAGGCCCAGCTTATGCTGGGCTTGTATTGTGGTTAAATATTCTGGTTTATTTTCCAAAATCCTCATCTTGGCATTTCTCACAAGTGTTCTGATCATGCATATTAAATTCATATGTGGCCATGGGTAGAAGAAACACAAAGCACATTTTGGTTAGTTGCAGTAGAGTCTGAAGCTTGGAATAAAAGTGTCACAGCAAAATTTGTTATACTCCTACTTTGTGACCAAGATTGCATCTTTTTGTATCAAGCAGTCAGCCAAAATAGTTGCTCGCTTTTGCACTTTCTGGCAGACATTGGTATGATCTTGATCTAACACAAAAAAAGTCTTCAGGATCACACATCTTCAGGAGCTCAACATCTGCTCTGCACATACCAGCCCATCTCTCTGACCCCAAAGGTAGAGCTGGCTGATGCAGGGAGTGCATTTAAAGCAAAAGCAGGGGGGCAAAGCTGGTTGATGTTGCTCCTGGACTGTGTTCCTCATTACTTCCTCTGCAGATCGGCTATCAAGCCAAACCCTTTGCCATCCCTTTTTCCCAGTTCCTCCACTTCCAGCCAGTTTCACTGCCTGTGCTTTCTCTTGGCTGTCGTCCATGGTTTACCTCCTTCAGCTTTGGTTTCTTCTCCTCTCTCAGACAAAATTGTGATGGTCTGTTTTCTCCTCTCCTACCTTTTAGTAGTGCACCAAGCTGCAGTGCAAGCCCCTTGCAGCAAAGACTGCCTTACTGTGAGTTATTGCAGTGCCCACCACACAAATGTCCCAATGCAATCTGAGCCCTTTTGGTGTTGCTTAGCTGGACCACCCACTGTATGAGGAAAGCACTGCCCTCTGTCCTGGAAATGTAACAAGGTGACTTTGGCTCCTACTGTCTCTGAAGGCCCAGCTGAAATCATGTCTCATATGGGAGCTGCCTGATGATGAGCATCGTCTTCAAGGAGGAATTAATTCTGTGACAAACTTCCTTTAGTCTTCACCTCTGCCTTTTATGCTCTCACTCCTCTGCAGCTCCATGGCTTTTTCACACTACAACACCAACAGCCAGTGGAGTCAAGGTACTGTGTATTTTCTTGTCCATGCCCTTGTCCATGCCCTTACAGGCTTGGTGGAAGCCTCAGGTGTAATTCCCTCACACTTCTAGGACTGGTGATGCTGAAGTGGCGCAGGTGGAGCAGGGAAGAGACACCCTGTTTCTCACAAGCGAGCAGGGCTGTCCCAGGCCACTGGCCTCTTTCTGCTCTGGCTTGTGAGGTTGTTGCCTGCTGCCTCCTCCCCTGCCTCAGGTGAGGGAGCTGCCTGCCTCCTCCAACAGCCCCAGCCAGCCCAGCTTGCCAGGGCAGCACCGGGAGACATGGGCTGGCAGCTCCTTCCCTGCACCCGAGAGCTGCAGGGCCACCACTGCCTGTCACCACCCACCTCCATGTGCTGGCAGGGGCTGCTGCTCAACTTCTGCAGGCTTCTGGCCAAGGCATGGGCTCCAGTGAGCCTTCCCAGGCTTGCTTGGGAGCCCAACATCAGCCCGTGCTGAGGAAATTTGGAGGTTGCCCCAGGGCTGAAGAGGCATCTGGCCACAAAGTAGGGTGCTGAGCAGGGTCTCACCACTCAAGCTCAGGAAGACAAAGCAGAGCACTAGAAATTCCCATGTGCTCCATGTCCATTAAGCCAACCTAGATAGTGTTTTCCTGCTAATACTCTGTTAATGTGTTGGGGTTTGGGGAGATCTTATGGCAAAGAGAGCTGGGAATGGGTCTGTGAGAAATGGTCCCGGACAGCTGATGCTGGTGTAGAAAAGGCAGAGGGATGTCTCCTTCCCTTAGCCCCTTACAAAGCACCTTCTGGTCCTTGGCAGGGACCTTGCTCCAGCTTGCCATCCCACCCCTTCAAGCAGCTGCCTTGCTCTTGCAGTTACCCAGGAATAGCTGTCACTTCTCCTCCCTCACTGTGAGGAGACAGGAGTTTGGAAAGGCCTCTGGAACCTCTGTTTGCACAGGCAGCTCCTCCTACCCTCTGCTTCAGTCTAGCCAGCAATCAGAGGTTGCCATAGGAAGTAATGTGGGTGCTTCTGCCTTGTGGTTGATCGTAGTGATTCTGTGCCTTTCTGAGGCAGAGTTTCATCCCTGAGCTTTAAGCCCTGGCTCGGCGCAGTCAGCAGCCCATGAAGGTGCCTGCTAACAGAAAAGCCATGGAGAAGTGAGTCTGGCTGCTATTTATAGGGATAGACATTTTTGTCAGTGAACCACACTTCGTGTACAGCATTTGCTCTCCCTCACGATATGATGTCACTCGGCCTGTGGCCTTATTCTGTAGGGTAGGAAAATGAATACTTTTGGTCAGTACTAGTCAGCTGATCCCTTCCTATCTGGAGGCAAATTTCATGCTGGAAAATGAGTGTGTAGTTAGCTGAGAGTAAGGAAACAAAGGTAAAACTTTTCTCTGCTACACAATGTTTTTGTTGTTGCAAATGATGCAATTATAATGAGCCCGATTCATTAGCTCTCTTTTAAAAGTCACACACCTTCAGAGATAACAATCTACATTTTAATTCCATTTCTAAGTGACTTGGTTTGACCTGTTTTGCTAGAAATAATAATCCTGCTCATGAATGCCATCTGCCCATTCAGACTGCTCGTGTACCAAATAATATCTTCAAGGCTGGAGCTTACGGCTTTAACTATCACATGATACACAGTCCCATGCCTCTTAATCAGAGCATCAAGTGATTTATTCAATGTGCTTTTTTATTTCCTGCTGAAGCCTGCCCTCTCAGAAGTTTCCAACAGCTTGAGGCAGCCAGAATTCATTCTTAGAGCTGTCTACTTTCTGACCAGCAATGCTGTTAATAAGCAGCAGCCTTTTCTGCTTTATCTTGCTGGGGTTTTTTCTCTCCCAGTAAACTTCCCATCGTAAAGGGAAAGCCCAAGATAGTGGGGGTGGAACAAGAGGATCTTTAAGGTCCATTCCAACCCAAGCTGTCCTATGGTACTACGATTCCCACACTGTCAGATGAAGCACATAATTCTGCAGTGAATGCAGCAATAACTTCTCTGGCTCCAAAACCTGCTTTAAGATAGAAATGTTTTATTATTATTATATATATATATATATATATTTATTTTTTTTTTAATGGGACTCTGAACCAAGGCCAAACTTCAGGCAGTACTGCACTGTAAAGTTAACAGATAGATTGACAAGACTGCATGAGTAACAGTACATGATGCTTCTGTCACATTGCTACAGAAAATCTCAGTCTGTAATGTATTTGGCAACTGGTTTTTTGTGGTTATATGGCCATGACCTGAAAACAGCATCTCATAGGTGAGCCATGGGCCAATCACTACAGCACTGAATGCTTACTGCAAGCTTACTTTTAAGACAAGCAGCCACACTGATTTAGACACATACAGAGCACTCATTTAGTCAGATTTTCTGCTGGAAATGTAACTAGCNATCTTGCTGTATTTTTTTCTCTCCCAGTAAACTTCCCATCGTAAAGGGAAAGCCCAAGGTAGTGGGGATGGAACAAGAGGATCTTTAAGGTCCATTCCAACCCAAGCTGTCCTATGGTACTACGATTCCCACACTGTCAGATGAAGCACATAATTCTGCAGTGAATGCAGCAATAACTTCTCTGGCTCCAAAACCTGCTTTAAGATAGAAATGTTTTATTATTATTATATATATATATATATATATTTATTTTTTTTTTAATGGGACTCTGAACCAAGGCCAAACTTCAGGCAGTACTGCACTGTAAAGGTAACAGATAGATTGACAAGACTGCATGAGTAACAGTACATGATGCTTCTGTCACATTGCTACAGAAAATCTCAGTCTGTAATGTATTTGGCAACTGGTTTTTTGTGGTTATATGGCCATGACCTGAAAACAGCATCTCATAGGTGAGCCATGGGCCAATCACTACAGCACTGAATGCTTACTGCAAGCTTACTTTTAAGACAAGCAGCCACACTGATCTAGACACATACAGAGCACTCATTTAGTCAGATTTTCTGCTGGAAATGTAACTAGCCCTAGTAAACCAAAATTTGATCTAAGCACCAGACTTTAAATCCAGCATTTTTGGGTTTATTCTTAAAAGTTCTTACAATCCTATAAGCTAAGGAAGCATGAGCATACTCACTCTTTCCTAGGGCAAACAGAGACCAAAATTACTGAGAAAAAATTTTGAAAAGCCTAATGTTGATCTCCTGACTTGTAGCCTGTGATTATAATCACAAGACCATCCTTTCTTCTGTTTTAGTATTAAAAAGCAACAACAAAATCAGTCTGAGACAAAAATGTCTCTCTTTTGTTGGAAAGTGTTTGTTAATATTAAGGATGTGTGTTGCTGTTTGTTATTATTTTTGGTCACAGTGAAGTTAAGGGAATTTTCTTAGCACCTCCTTTTAAAATGGCTGTCTCCCTGAATGTAGGGACATTATTTGATTCTGGCCATTTTATTGCAATGGCAGCCTCCATCTATGACTGAGTTGCACTGTGTTTCTCTTACAGCTGTGCAAGCAGAATGTAGGAGCTGTTACACTGTACACAGGTCAGGAGGGAGGCTGTGGTGAGAGCACTGGAGCCCACACTCAAAGGTACCATTCCCAGCCTTTCTTGACTCCTAGAATACATTCTGAATTTTTGTGTTTTAGGTGGAACATTACACTGGAGATGAAGAAGCAGAACCCCCTGGGATGAGTCATTTGTATATACTGTGATTGTGGTTTTGTTTGCCATCCTGCCAAGATAAAGATTAGAATCTTTTGAAGGATGACTAAAAATTGTTGTATGTTGCTGCTAAAAGAGCATCAGCTGTCTACATTAGTATTATCTTCTAATTTTTGTAATGTTTCTCATTCATCTCTTAGAGATTTTGTGTTAACAGGAACAGATATCTAGCTTTCCTAAAGGGCCTGGCATTGCTATGACTAGAAGGGACAGCATTAGTACTGAGGTGACACTTCTGGTGACATCCAAAGTATTAGAGCAGGATTTCCTGAGCATGTTCAGTATAAGTAGGATGTGTTACAGTAGCTGGTATGTAGAGTGCATGCCAAAGGGGAGAACCTCTGGTCTCCAGCATCACCATGTGAAAAATATGTATTCAAAGCTGACCTGGCAAGACATCTCCAGTGTAAGAAAAACTGATCTCACACACGGTAGAGACATTATTCCAGATGCAAGGGTCATTCTTCTGTCTCCATGGTGTCCATATGAGTTCTGTCTATAGCCATGGTGACTGGGACACCAGTCCCAGGCACATGAAGCAGTAGGTGTTTCTAGGTTTTCAAACAGGGACCCTGTTGTACAGTGGGAGAGGATGGCGTATATAGTCTGCTGGGCTACTCCACTCAGTCCCCTAGTGCCAACACCAGTTTAAAGTTCTTTTCTTAGGAGACAGATGAAGGTGAGAATCAGCTTTCATTTCCTACTGGTCATGAGCAGCTGAGAGATGTCTGAGTTGATTTCAGGACATGGCAGGACTGTGTAGGAAGAGCCAGAGCCTCAAGACTGCTCCCACAATTGAGGACATTGTCATCAGACCCCTTCTAGCAGCAGCCTGCTGCAATGGCTCCATGCTGCACCTGAAACAATTCTTTGTGACCTCTTTTAGATACAGACTCGGACCAAAAACTGATGTTCTTGGGTCTCAAAGAAGACTAGCAACAGTAGAACTGCTGGATGGGGAAACTAGTCTGTCTGAGTCTTCATCAGGAGTTTGGCACCACTGCAGCTCAGCTCTGCCAGTTTGGAAAGGATCACAGCGGTGGCCATCTGGAAACTTCTATTTAATTCTAGGCAGTATCACCCAGACTTGTGGCTGGGAGACCTGCAGTGGGCAATGCTGCAGTGTTTGGGAGCAGAGGTGAACAGTAGAACGGCACTCCTGGAAATGCTGATAGACTAGGTCCCCAGGAAACCTCAACAGGAACTTAGTCTGATCCTCTTCCCCAACAAGTCCTGAGAACCATAACCTAAGCTGGTCTGCGGTAAAGCAGATGTTAGAGAGCTGTTGTGGGTAGGGCTGGGGCATGAATATCACATGAGGGGACACACTGCATAGAGTAATGGTCCATATAATCTTTTTCCACTGAACTACACTGGAGCTATTGTTGCTGTCTTGCTGAGCATCTGACCAAACATCTACAGCAAATATTGGCAAGAATTGCTTTTGACCACTTACGTAACCACATGTAATGTTACTTGTGTTTTCGATTAACTCTCTTATCAGGATGAAAGTTAGTAGAAATTGCTGAAGAAAATGGTTGAACAAATTACTGTAACCAATAATTGACCTGATACCACCTTTTCCTCAGGAAAGGAGCTGGAATGAATGAGCTAAGTATATGTTATTTAGAGATATAATCACAAATAGTGTAATGCTCCAGTTAGGAAACCAGTACAGAGAAAATCTAGCAGCTGATCAGGTAATGGTAGTTTTATAATATGGTATTTGCAATGAATACCTTTTAAAGGCAAATCTTAACAGACTTTTCTGATTAATTTTATTTTTCAGCCAAAAATACATGTAGAAACAGTACAGTTTGTGAGTGTAATTAATATACTTGTGGGAAAACCAAGAATTTTCTGTAATAGAGAGAGCCAACCAAATACCTAGTGCAGTAAAAACTGACAAGTTATGTGGTATTTTACACCTCAGTAATATTTTGGTATATAGTCACAACTTCATTCAAAATGAATATTATGTACTTTGTTTTCTCTTCATTGCCAATATAAAATGTTTAAAAAGAAAATCCCAAATACCCTGGACAGTGAACTATGCACAGTGCTAAGCTGAGCTAACAAGAACAACCTGCAACTAAAAAAGGAAAGAACAATCTTCTGTGCATCAGGAATAACAGAAGAAGCAAGAGCTATGATCATTACATTAAGCCATGCAGCCAGTTACTAAGTGCTAATCAATAGACACAGATTTAGAAACAAACGTAAGTCCTTTCCATTAACAGAAGTAAGCAGAGGGCTTGGAAATAGCATAGCAACAAACCTGCTCTGCCTGGAGGAAGCCATTTCCATCACTCATACTCCACTGCCGTCAGCAGTGACACACACGGCCCTGGAAATGGTACTGCTTCAGCACTGAGAGCGTGCAGCATTGAGGCTGCTCTGCCTCACATCACACACACTTGCCTGAGTGAGACACTTCTTGTCTGAGCAGAAAGGTCTATTTAAAATTGTGCTCACAGTAAGATTTATGTCCTACCTGGCCTGGAGCCAGCAAGTGACAAATTGACTTTGTGCAACATGCATAGAGACTTGTAAGCCTGACGTTCTCACTCTGATCCAGAAGAGCATTCCCAGACTTTCAAGTGCTGCAGACTTCTGGACCTTCATCAAGTGCTTGTGCTTGTCTTCCAGTATGGTAGGCACAGGCTCAGGGTGAGCAGGATCTAAATGGTACCCTGGCTTTGGACCTCTCCACTCCTGCTCAGAGTGTGTTTCCTCTGCCCACAAGTCACCCACCTGAGAAAAGAGACCCTTCTCCCCACCCCCATAGCACTGGCCCTGGCACCTCCCTGCACAGGTTAATGATAGCTCAAGAAGTTAGAATAAAACAGGCTTGTACAAGTTTCTGACAGACCTGAGCCTTGCTTCAACAGCACCTGACACACACAGCTCTAGGTTACTCTCACAGCTCACTTCATCCTCATGAATCTGCACTTTCTTTGGTTCAAATCCATCCCTTAGTGAGTTCATAGGAGTTCTTTTCCTTCTTCAGTTTAAGGCCTTGTCTTCTTATACCTCCAGTGGTGAGGAGGAGAGAGGAGTGTTTTCAGGGTTCAGTTCACCCCACATATGCATACTGCTGGGTGGACTGAGTTGCCTTCTGGAAGTTACTATCTCTCCCCACTTACCATATAAGAACTTTTGTTTCGACTGCATGTCTAATTTATTGTAGGGAGAAGTTAGGTAAGACAAAGATCAAGAGCCATTTATCTACTGCAGATGTCTGAGTTCCAAGCAAAACTCTAAATGTCATCAAAATATTTAGAAATTTCCAGAAAAATATGCGAACAGATTTCCTGGTCACCTGAAGGTACTACAGCACCAATGCAGGAATTGCTTTAGGTCTCTGTGTCAAGCAGAAAATTTTGCTATAGTATTTCATAGTGTCCTGTGCTGCATTTTGTCTCCTTGAAATTCAGAAGAAGCTTCCTCTTGGTATAAGAAAAGAAAGGACTTTTACATATGGAAAATTTCCAAAAGCTTAGCAAAGCTGAGAAATCAAATTAAATAGTGATTACATATTTTCAACAACATTGCACTGGCAGTGATCTCTGTCTTCTTCCTTCGTACCAGCTGCTCCTTGTACAGAGATTGCCTGAGTTGCCTCTTAGAAAACTATAATTTTGTAGTAAATCCTCTGAAGTTAAGGTGGTGTAGGTCTGGTGACTATAAACACAGACTCAAGCATGATAGAACAGCACTTAGCCAGGATCTGTACTGTTTGAGTGTGTGGGAACTTTGCCTTCATGGTGAGGCTTCAGAGATGTTATGCAGACTGAAATCAAAATGGATGGCACTGTCCTTCATCTTGCAGGTACGTGTCCCCCTCCTGCCTTGTGTTGGCAAAGTACTCGTGACTTGCCACCAAAGAGATCAGCAAGCTGATCCAGTTGAAAACTTGCCCTAGAAAAATAGCAGATTGCTTTTCAGCTGGGTCAGTGGGCTGATCCAGCTGACTGCAAGATCAGACAAGCATGAGCACTCCTGTTCCAGCACCTGGGCTTAGTTAAACTGTGCCCTGAGACATAGCTGTGACTATGCAGAAAGTAAAAAAACTAATAATGCCCAACGAATACTTGAGGCAAATCCCAAGTCCATATTATGCTGACAGGAGAAGTCATAAAGGTAATTCAGTGAATTAAGACTAAAAAATACATCAGCACATTCATACATGTCAGGAAAGCTCAAAGAAGCAGTCTCAACCACCACCTCTTCATAAAACCCACAAATATTACACTGACAGTTTCAGGGAGGTGCATCAAGGTTTAGTGACTTCAGTGTTCTTCAAATCTTAGCACACTCACAGGGCTAAGGCCAACCACTGTCTTAAAGAGTTTGTGGCTCTGGATCTCTTCACGTTTTGCTGAAACCTGCTCACCTCTATTAGCCGTAAGAGAGTTGATGCCTAAGCAGTTAGGATCACACACATTTAAATCATTTGGTATTTTAGATCAAATATAATTTCTTTAGTGTGACTAGAATAAGGGGATCCTGGCCTTTCTGTCCTTGCAGCTGAAGTTCAAAAGGAGACATCTAAAACTGCAGACTCTGAAAGGTATATGTAGACTTTGAATTGTGTGGTTTGATCACCCTTTTCCTTTTTTTTTTATTAATGTTGTGCTTGGAGAAATTACATCAGTTGGAAACCAGAAACAATATTTGCAGATCAGCTCAGATTGCTTATTGAGAGTCTTTTTGGCAGAACAGGACAGTTTTGAGTTTTTCACTCAGCCATCTCACTTCATGAATATGCCCTTAAGGCCAAACTGTTCCTTCTTTATATGCCTGTATACAACACTCAAGAAGCAAACACAATGGAACGGCATATTGGAAAGAAAGCTTTTAGACTCTTGCACCACTTAGCACAGTCTTTTTAGCTGTCTGCACTGTTTACTCATCCTCCTGCACCACTGACAGTAAAAGCCTGCAGGAATCCTTTTTCTTTCCTTCCTTTCCTATATGCTTTTTTTCTCCTGCAGCACTGCAGACACAGCAGCCTAACCAACTCAAAGAAAAGCAAACCAAAGCGACTTTTGAATTCAAAGCCTCTGCAGGACAGGCTGCTTGTGTGAAGCTGAAAAGGAGCCAGAGCATACCAGCAAGGAAGCTGTGAATTCATGCAGCAGTCTGACAGAAAATCCAAGGTTCCACTGCAGCAGTTTGTGCAGAAGCAGCAGCCTCCCTCTGCCTGGGTCCATGTCAAATGCTAACAGAGGAGTGCCCAGGAGGTGGATGCCCATGTAATTTGTGTCGCTATCCCTTTGCTTTTTAGTAGCAACTCTCTGAGGAAACCAGGTATGCTCTACAGGTTTTTAAACAGTTTTTATTCCTTATCGTGATATCTAATTTCCAAGGGAAAGGGAAGCTGCCAGGAAATGGGAAAGCTGGTTGAGAGGAAGAAAGCTCCCCAAGGAGGGTCATTCTTCTTGCCATGGAGTGGTGGTAGTAGTGTGTGAGGGCGTGCAGGAAAATTAACCTGAGTGGAGGTGGCTGGGGCATTTGCCTGGAGTGCAAGCTAGCAGGGAAGTCTCTGCTAAGGTCTGGCATGAGGACTCAAGGATGATTAGCACCTGAGTTACACGTTTTGGTGTTTGCCTGGGGACTGATATTTGTGGTTTGGCATCTCTGCATCAGCTTGCATGCTAGGTCAGCAGGCAGGGGGCAAACACTGATCAGGTAGGGAAGAAGGTTTAGGCTGGTGTGTGCTGGGCTGGGGAAACACTAAAGATTGTATCAAAATCATTTGCACCAGTGTGACTCTAGAATGACTCTGCTGACAGCAGTAGAGTAACACTGACAAAACTGTGAACAAGATTTTGCCTTATACTGTGAGAATGAGATTTGGCAGAGGGCCTGGGTGGGTGCTGGGAGGCAGGCTCTGGATGTGTGTGTCTCTGAAAAAGTCTGTGCCAATTTCTGGATAGATCTATGAAGCCCTACAAGCATGCATCACCCTTCCCTTGACAGGAAACAAAGAGGATGCTGCTGCACTTTGGACAGCCTACCCACTGAATTATTCAATGCAACTAAATAACTACAGAGCTCCAATGAGTTACATAAAACTGAAACCTAGCTCACTCTCTTGACTTGAATCAATAGTGTTGTCTCTTTCTGATTGCTACATTACAGTGGTAAATCCATGGCTTGGGGCAATGCTTAACACACTTTTGAGAAAGAACTGAAAACATAGTAAGAGGAGCATGGAGGTGAACTGACAGAACACTGTAAGAAAGGTTCTTGCTGAGGAAGAGTCTCCAGCTCCTTATGAGAAAGTGCCAGTGTCTGAAATAGAGCATGTTTTGTGCCCTGTTGTGTCTTCAGAGCTAGTGCCTGCCCAAAAATGCTAATCTGGATACAGAAAAGCAGAAAAGCACAATGGCTGAGTGTTGTTACAGAGACTACTTCACGTGCTGGGTTTATTCCAAAACAGGTAATGCAAGCCCTGCATACCATCCATGGCTGGCTCACTTGCACCCTTTCACTTGCCCAGGATCATCATTCTTCTTGTCAGATCCCTCACTGTGCCAGAGCTGAAGCTGTGTCATGGTTTTAAGTCCAGCTGGAGATGAAACACCACACAACCTCTCTCTTAACACCCAATGGAATGGGGAGAATGCTAGTAAAACTTTTCTCCTGAGATAAGAACATTATAATAATTTAAAATAAATATAATAGTAATAGTAATAGTAATAGTAATAGTAATAGTAATAGTAATAGTAATAGTAATAGTAATAATGGGGAAAAAACCAAAGTGATGCACAATGTAATTGCTCACCATCTGCTGACCGATGCCACACCCCCCTTCCTGAACCCAGATCAGCTGTCCTTCCANCTGAGTGTTGTTACAGAGACTACTTCATGTGCTGGGTTTATTCCAAAACAGGCAATGCAAGCCCTGCATACCATCCATGGCTGGCTCTCTTGCACCCTTTCACTTGCACAGGATCATCATTCTTCTTGTCAGATCCCTCACTGTGCCAGAGCTGAAGCTGTGTCATGGTTTTAAGTCCAGCTGGAGATGAAACACCACACAACCTCTCTCTTAACACCCAATGGAATGGGGAGAATGCTAGTAAAACTTTTCTCCTGAGATAAGAACATTATAATAATTTAAAATAAATATAATAGTAATAGTAATAGTAATAGTAATAGTAATAGTAATAGTAATAGTAATAGTAATAATGGGGAAAAAACCAAAGTGATGCACAATGTAATTGCTCACCATCTGCTGACCGATGCCACACCCCCCTTCCTGAACCCAGATCAGCTGTCCTTCCAGGTAACTCCTCCAGTTTATATACTGCACATGACATTCTATGGTGTGGAATATCCCTCTGGTCAGTTCAGATCACCTGTCCCAGCTGTGCTCTCTCCCAGTTTCTTTTGTTTACCTCCTCACTGGCAGAGCAAAACCCAAGGGGGGAAAAAAAAAAAGTCCTTGACTAGGAATAAATGACTTAGAAAAAAAACCAAAATACCAGTGTATTATCAACACCATTCTCATTACAAATCCAAAACACAGCACTGTAATAGCTACTGAAAAGAAATCAACTCTACCTTAACTGAAACAAGGACAATATCCACCCCTTATTCCATATCATTATACCACACCAAGTTTCACACTGCTCAATATCCCATCACCTTCCCTATTCATCTATTTTGATAGATATACATACAAACATCATTTTTTTAGTCTATGGAATGCCTCTGTCAAATGTTCATAAAACATACACACGCACACACACACTTTAAAAGTTTGTTGAGTTCTTTTACTCCATGACTTTGGCCTTCATCTTTGATAACAGTCCTTCAACACAAAAGATGGTGAGAGGTGTTGGATTGTTGCATGGCGCACATTTGAGTCAGTTCTTATTCCAGCACTGCTGCACTTGTTCTGTTTTATCAAAGTTTGTTCTTCATTGGTGTGAATGTGACAATCAGAAGGAAATCAGGCTCAGATCCCTTATGTGGCTAAGATTGATGCCATGAGATGCTCAGTGAGGTGATGCACACATAACCACCACAGAAGTGCTAATATTACCACTGGGTAGCTATAACACAGTGTAATTAATTGTTTATTTTCACCCAAAGTCAAATCCCTTAGAGGTACACTAGACTTCTGCATCCTGCCACATCACCCACCAAGTGCACACAGGTTTTTTAGCAAAAGAATGGATGGGTTTGCCTTTGCCTGAGGCAGGAATAATCCAGGTTTTCCCCAGCATGTTTTTAACATGTCCTATAGGAACTTTATCCACTTCTCTAGCATGTAAAAGTTTTGATTGGGCAGGGCCATCCCAATTGGCCCTCTGGTGCTGATTAACAAGGCGGCTTTTGTTGAATGTGTACCCCAATGTTTGAATGTCCCATCACCCATTGCTGTCAGTGTAGTCTTTAACAGTCCATTACATTGTTGGATCTTTCCAGAGACTGGTGCATGACAGGGAACGTGACACAACCACTTAATATCCTGCTCTTTGGCCCAGGTGTCTCTAAAGTTGTCTTGGAAATGAGTTCCATGGTCTGATTCAGCTCCTTCTGGAGTTCCATGTTGCCATAAGGCTTGCTTCCCAAGGCCCAGGACAGCGTTCCAGGTGCTGGCATAGGGCACAGGGTGTGTTTGCAGCCCTCCTGTGGTTGCTTCCACCATCATAAGCACATGGCACTTGCCATCCTGGGATCGGGTGAGTGTGATAGAGACAATCTGCCAGACCTCCCTGTACTTACATTTCAGCCATCGTCCTCTACACCATAGATGCTTTACCCACTTGGGCTGCTTGATTGCGGCACAGGTTTGACATCCATGGAGCTGGCATACTTACCAACAGGGAACCAAACATCTCTAAACATCTGGAGTTGCTGGGCTGGGGGGAGCAGTTTGTCCCCATTAAAACAGGTCCATGGAAATGTCCTGTTTGCAATGCTGACATGAGCACCCACAAAAACTGTGACTGATGGGGGACAGGCACTGAACCAGCCCTTCACCTCCCCCTGACACCACGCCTGAACCTCCTCCATGGGGAGCAGGCAGCCATGAGCTGTCCCAGCACCAGAGGAGTATTTGAAAGCACCCTCGTGATTGTTCTGTGCCTGCTTTAGCAGCAGCTGAAGAGCACCGTGAATGCTGCTTAGCATTCCGTGCATGGAGGTGAATTATTTCTGAAGATGGAGATACCCAATGCTCAGGAAAAAAGTGTTTGCAAGTATTTAACATTTATCCTTGCTAAATTACCTTTTCTGTTCCAGCAAAGGAAAATCACTGAGAAAATAATTGCTGGACTGGAAACAGAACTATTAGACTGATAATCAGAAATCACAGGGAGAAATGCAGTATCAGTCTTACGCAGAAATATCTTAAACAGCTTTCTTTGCTTGTTTTTATGTAACATTAATACGTTGGGAAAGGTCATAGTCAGTTTGCCAGAAAATTGTAATGTTTGCTTCATATTTTATTCATAGTCTTGTGATTAGTAGACTTGTGTGGTTGACCTGCATTATCTGTTTTTCTTTAAAAGAACCATCAACAAAAACTAATCAATATAGAGTGACTATTTCGGTGAAAGACAAAGTTTTGCTGCTGAATCTTTCTAATATCACACTGACTATACTAAAACTCATGAAATTTAAAGAAGTCAGGCCTTAAAAAAAAGGTTGCAGAAATAATGAACAAATTGGTAGAAAATAATGTAATTAGCAGGTGTATAAATATATGTGGTATTATGAAGAAAAATTGATGTAACTTTTATAGAAAAAAATTATCTCACAGCTCAGTGGAGTTTTTTGGGGAGACAAAGGAGATGGAAGTCCCCAGTGAAGTCTCAGAAATCTGCCCCTGGAATTGTGTTGTTTGACATAGAAGTTATCTGAAAAAAGAAACATAGTCTGAGGTGAGAGATGGCAAATTCCTTTAGGTAGCAAAAATGAAAGTCAGCCAGAAAAAAAAGGATTTCGTGCTATGGGTTATTGGGTTAAAATGGCAGAAGAAAATCAATGTTGTCAATGGACTCCTCCAACATTGATCTGGAAGTGAGTAGATAATCACAGACTGTTTCTCCTCATGATGTAGATAGACACACACCTAGATCAGTATGTTTTTTAATGGTTTCTCAGACCATTCCTCGATTCCCTAAGTGCAAAACTGTTGTTTCTATTTTATTCACTCTTTTGATTTTTTTAAAGTAGCATAGGAATAAAGGAGTAATGTGCTTTCTTGGGAAAACAGACTGTTATTCCTTCCCTGCTGAAAGGCTGCTCATCTCAGCTGACAAAAGACACCTTTTCCACGAACCACTCTGATTTAAGATCATGGACTTAAGACAGATCACACATTATATAATTTACTCCACAGTTTTAAATACTGTTTTTATTATACCATTAAAACACAGGTAAGTTTTTCAAGACAGTTACATACTCATTGGAAAGGAGAGAAAATGAGACTGTAAAAGTGGCTAACAAAATCTCTAGGCCTTACATTACTTTTGCAAGGCTTTCAGCTGAAACCTTTATGGAGAGAGTACATGAAGCTTTATTGAAAAATAATGGCTAGTGGGTACTTAAGAAATTCCAGAAATGGACAGTGGCTCACTGAACACTAGAATTTTGGAACCAGTGACCGCAATCCTCTCTGTGAACATTAATACCACACACTGAAGAATCTGAGTACCAGTGTGATCTGTGCAAGTCTCAGTGCTCTGGGCTTGTTCTATTGTTCAGGAGAACAGTAGGGAAATACCACTTGTATTCTTGCTCCTTGCCTGTTTTCCATCTTATCTTCTCCATCTATGCAGAAGAGAAAGAATTATAGTAGAAACCCAGGAAGAATCATGCTGAATAACTTCAAGTGAGATTCAGGTATTGTTTGTAGGAGTCATCAGTGAACCAATGATGCTAAAAAGAACCAGACTTGATTTGAAGTTATTCTAGTATGAACTGGTGTCATTCTACTCACTTTCATGGAGGTGCTGCAAGTCTATATTGATGTAAATGAATCCAGAATGCTTAGTACTTTACTGAAAAACTGATTTGAAATTGAAGAGCAGGTATAGTGTTGTATCTGTGCAGAATTTTAATTATTGTAATTATTAAAAAATCTGCATTGCTGAAAGGTTGTACCTTGAAGCATTCAAGTGAGAAAAACATTATCATTCTGATAAAATGTTAAATTGCCCCTACTTATCTTTCTCAACAAAATTTTTAGCCCAAACATACATGATAATTGTTCAGTGCAGTTCTACTTAGGCTATGGCATACTTCCCTTCTGAAGATTTTAGTAAATACCTTGTGAAGATTCATTCAGATGTTTGTATGTGATGGCCAATTCTCTCCTGAAAACTTTCAGTAAAATTTATGTTACCAATCTGAAATGTTCACATTCTTTGCACTATAAAATCTAATATTCCAAGGGTGAGTTGATGTGCTGCTGGCCTTTGACTTAATTTTCATTGCTGCTGCTACAGTTTTGCTGTACAATCACACAAGGCAATGTGCAGCCTGCTTAGCTTCACTGGTCTCCTTGAGAAACTGTAGATAATGTACAAATGTCAAGCACTGCCTTTGCTCTGTCCTACATCTGCTTCTGAGGAAAACTGGGCAGCAGCAGAGGGAACAGCAAAGAGCCTTGGAGGTACTGGCAGGCAGGAGTTTCGTGAGAGAGGCCAATAGAAACCTCTGTCTTCAGAATGCTGTCAGCAGTGAGAAGGGACACACACATGCATTCATCCTCTGGCAACTGGGAGATCTGAAAGAAAGATAAAGTAGTGGCATCTCTTCTTTTCAGTAAACAGGAAGTCCCAGTTCCAAGGTAGAAGAGACTTGTCTTTCTTCTCAGCTGCAGGAAAGATAGTGTGAGCATTATTAGGGCAAGGACTTCCTGAGCCTGGGTTTGGGAATCTTGGCGCACTTCCCTCTCCAGTAGCTGCAGTGCCAGATGGAATGGGCTGGACAGAATTCTACCATGTTCTCCAGCAGTTTAAAATAAACTGGCTTAAAAGTAGGATTTAGTCTGCCTGAATTAGCAGCTGTCATCTAAACTCCAGGACATTGATTGAACCACTTTTCCCCAAGTTCTCTGTGGCCACTGAAGAGGCTTGGATGCCTTTGAAAGCCACTTATCCCTCTGAGCTTCTCAAGGGTGGGCACCTAAGTGGCGACATGGGGCGTGACTCCCACGCCTGCAGCTCTGTGACTGTGCTGTGTGACATTGCTTAGCAGCAAAGCAGTGTCAGGCTCCTTTCCCTTCCTTCCTGTTCTATTGGAATACTGGTAGTGCTTGCCTAAGACTGCTTTTCTTGAGGGATTTAAGCAATTTTTGAGTGCAGACATGTTGCCTAGGTGCTTAATTCCCAGAGAAAGGCACAGTCTTGGGGTCTGCACAGCTGGTCCTTGCAAGGAAGTTGCTCTCTCGGCTTGGAATAGAGATCTCTTTAGCCCAATATCCATCTGACAGGGATAGCTTGCTCGCTGTCAGTAAGGTGAGCACAAACATGAACAACAGCCAAAAGCAGGTGCCAAGGGAAAAAAAATAAGAAAGCTGGCCATAAATAGATACCATGGGAAAAAGCATGAGAAGCAGGGTGTACAGGCAGATTGAAGTCTACATTTAAACTGCTGTACCTCGTGTGAATCTAAACTTACTTTGGCAGGTGGATCCTGGGATCCTGCTGTTTGAAGCATTCCCAAGATCTGGCTCTGTCCATCCGTGTAATCCTTGCAGGCAGCCTGGCTTAAGTTTACAAAGCCAATATGACACCAAGGTAGCCAGCAGGCCCTGGGGTGATAAGCAAAATGCAAATACATAGTCCTCACCAGAAAAGGCAGCAAAGGTCAGGGAGTAGGAGGCCAGTGCATCAGGGAGAGGCATAAGGATGGGAGAAGGATGCACTTGAGGATACACTTCTGTATGTACATTTTTCTGATTTCAAGAATCAGGATGGTCATGCCAAACCTAGGCACACATGAATATATGAAGCATATTCTTATTAACATCGCCTGTATTGCTCTCACTTTCATAAAATTACCGAGTGCCCTGGCCGTGCAAGGTGAATTCCTGAAGCAGGCGAGAGCAGTGACACGCAGTCAAGGCTCACTATTTATTTATTTGCCTACGCGAACCTGTTCTGTCAGGGAGTTGATGGAACAGCATTCAGGGCAACTGTTTCTTCTGGGCATTCCAGCCAAGCGCCAAAGCCCAGCTCCGCAGCCGTAAACCCGCTCCGAGAATGGACTCTGAGCAAACACCAAAACAGAGCGCAGACCCTCCGGAGCCCTTCGTGAGCCAACGCAGTGACACCGCTGCGGTGACAGCGGCGACAGCGGCTCGCAGCAGCCCGGCAGTCGCCAGCGGGCGGATGGCCGCGGGTACGTGACACGCATGTTTAAAAGGGCGTTTTTAATGTTGACGTTAAAGCCGGGCAGGGTGGCGGCGGTGACGGCAGTGGAGTGAACGGGCTTAGGGGGGCACTCCCGCCCGCTCGGCTCCCCAGCAGGCGCTGCA
>VYXD01001803.1:1350063-1429435 GCA_013397195.1 Hylia prasina | reverse complement strand
GCTCCCGGGGCCGGCGGCGGGAGCTCGGCGGCCCGGAGCGGTCCCTGCTGACGTGAGGCCTCGGCCTTTGCCGAAAGGCGACGTTTAATACCCCGTGTGCGGGTTCTCCTCCGCCCCCTCCCGTGTTACCGGGATGCTGTGCGGGTGACCGAGCCCTGGAACGGATTGCCCAGAGCGGTTGTGCAGTCTCCCTCAGTGGAGATGTTCAAGAACCGTCTGGTCTCCATCCCGTGCCACGTGCTCTAGGATGACCCTGCTTGAGCAGGGAGCTTGGAGCAGATGTCCCGCTGTGGTCCCTCCCTCCCCGACCCGTTCCGTGCGCGCTGCCTGCGGTGGGCAGCGCTGTGCGAGTGTTGGTGCAAAGCGCGAACACAAAGCCTTTGCTGTCAGCGAGGCGTGTGGTGCACATAAGGATTGGAGAAAAGCAAATGTGGGCTGTTCACGGAAACGCGATAACGCTGGCGGACGTGGAATATACAAGAATCGCAGCGTTTCAGCACCTGAACTGCCCTTTTTCAAAAGCGTCCATCAAAATGAGTGGACGGAGGAGCGATGGGAACTCTTCTACATGTTGAGTGTGGGGAGAATGTTTCAAGATGCTTCTCCGAGAAAAAAGCAAAAATCTAAGCATTAGAAATTGCCTGATATCCCCAGAGGAACTAAAGAGCCACATTTTACTAACATCTGCAGTGAAGGGAGGAGGCAAGAAAAGCAAGTGCATCTCTGGAAGTGAAAATAAAACTTCTTGTGTAAGAGAAAGCAGAGCAATTGAAGAAATTCAGAAAGAAGATCAGATGACTGCATGTCAAGGCCTAAGAGTTGGAAAAGCATCTAATGTGCTTATACATTGGACTGGCTAAAGAAGAAAATCTGGATGGCAGACTTTTTTCGTCTTGCTTGTAGTGTCATGTGAATCAGTAAGATTTCATTATAAAGATCTACAGGAAACTTGGAGCTAGTGACGCACGCTTGTGTACTGCTTGAGGTGGTGGCACAACTATCTGTTTTAGTCATGTGTATCGTAATCTTGTGCTAGGTAGCAGAAAAGAGGTGTCTGGAACATTTACCCTTTCCTGAAGGAAGGATTAGATTTTGCTTGCTTGGACAAGAGAGCATGTCTGTATAGAGCTTTTATCATAATGGAGCTGCAGTGTGGTAGGGACTCAGGAAAATATTCTTGAGTTGCCTTTCTGCCTGTATTGTTGGCTCACAGACCAGCAGGGCAAAGACAAAGGTGCTTTAGAAAATCTGTGGTTTACTGGCTCTGAGAGTTTCTGTTGGATGTTTTGAATAGATTAAATGAAAAATAATATTGTTTTCATATATTATCATAGATAAGGAAAAAAACGCATTTTTTTTAGGGTTCTTTTATTTAATTGTTATTTGTTGTCCTTTGGACAGAGACTCTTGCAAGCTAAAAACATTACAGCGTTCAATGCTTTACTTCTAAAATCAAAGCTAATTGTCAAAGGAAGTCAGATGTCACTTGGTTTATAAGACTGTATACAGATTTCCTAGGAGCTTTTTTGATGTCACTCACTTCCTGCCTTCCCTTTCTCCTTGCCCTGTGAATTTTTTTAACCATATTCAAAGACAGCTTTCCATCAAAAATGTTTGATTGTAAGAAGTTTTTCTGTAAGGTTAATAACCATTTAATTAAGGTTCTCCTTTGATGCTTCTTTTGCTTCCTCCTTTCTTGTAGTCCCTGGTAGGTTTTTCATGTGTCACCACATCAGTTGTTAGTGCGGCTTAAGGCAGTAAGGAAAGAGTCTGTGAGTACTTTGAACAATAATATTGGATCTGTTGGAAAGTTAGACCCTGGATACGTAAACAGTGGAAAAGAGAAACTGCATTCTTAACACTTACTAAAAGTAAGTCTCTGTTTTCATATTGTTCTCTTTGCAATTGAGCTCAAAGAGCATAAGCAAATACTGTGATTCTGTGAACAAACACTTCAGGAAGCTCATCTCTGTATTTATTGTCAGTGATTTTTGTAATAGACCCTGGTGCTTCCTAATTTGTATGAAATTGTATACCCTTGCAGCTGGTCATTTAATATTTCCTTCATATTTACAGAATTTTGCCATTGCCATGGTGGTCTCTTTTCAAACAAGATAATATTGCCCATGGAAGAAATCTGAAGCAAAACTTGTCCTTTGAGGGCAGAAAGGAGCAGAGGGAATGTAGGGTGAAATGATTATTTTATAAGAGGGTTCTGCTGCACCTGGAAGTGCTGTGCAGAACATGCCTGCTTGTCCTCTGTGGGTGAATTGCAGTTCTTTGCAGTGAACAGCTGTTGTTGACAAGGCCACACTAATACCTGTCTTACTCCTTTTTGAGGAGTGGGGAGCCCAGAATCTGTGGCCTTCCTTAGCTGGGAACTGTAGTACCTGTTGTATGAGATGTCACTACATCATCTTTTTTGCTATGTTTGTTGGGAAAATGGATTATATTGTTAGAAAAGGATTGTCATAGGCAGTGGAGGGAAGCTTTTATGAATTTATGCCTGGGATTACTTTGTCTCTTGCTTTATTTTCCAGTTCAGAGATGGTTGTGAGAATATCAGGTACTTTGGCAAATTATTGCTTGCTGAAGGTTCATGGGCCTTCACACAGTACCAAGTAGTTGAGCTGGTGTCATTGCAGCTATTGGTTCATGTGACAGCACTGATCTGAGGATGGTACACCTGGGACAAGATCAGGTAGAAGAGATTGGAGGTTCCTTCTGTTGTGTGATTTGGACTGGTTTGTCTGAGCTTGCTAAGCTGATTGAGCAGCTTGTTACTGCTGAAGGAGGAAACCTCCCTCCTGCAGCCTTCCCTTCACTGATAGTGACAACTGCCTGATCCCTCAATATGGCAATTCAACAACAACAAATCCAGCTGAAAAAGCTCGTTTTCTGCAAAGCTGTCAGGGTGGGCCACATCAAGAAGCAACTGGATGAGTGCAGTGCTGGAGATAAGAGGAAGAAAAGAGTTGTTGGGGAAGAACAGAAGCACCTTCTTGCTAGTCAGGTGGGCTAAGCTGTCTTGGATAACTCTACCCTAGCTGCATTTTGGGAGATGGGGGCTTTTACTGAGGTTCAGCAGAGTTTCTGATTCAACTGTCATGGTTTGTTGAGAACTAATAAAGCAGCACGGTATGTGCCAGATCAGGTGTTCTTATTCCTCCGTTTAGATTCAGGTCTTGCATTTGAACATGGCTCTCAGGGACTTTGAAATTAGTGCAAGGTGAAGTCTTGCTTCCAGATGGGCACTCTGTACAGAAGTGATACTGAAATGTGTGATGGGAAAGGAGAAGGCTATGTGTAAATTTTAACCTTAGCTAAGTTTTTTCTTGCTGTAAGCTGTTAACTCTTTGTTTCATGTTTATAGCCTGGGGTCTGATTAAAATCTCTCTTTCTGGAAAGTCAGGGTTTTTGTACCAATTATTTGTGTGAATCTTCTCAGTGTGATTTTTAGATAACTATGTTGTATGCAGATACAGATTAAATCTGATGCTGAGTAAGAAAGCAAGATGGAAAAAAAGCCTCAGCTTAGTGAAATTCCTTAGCTTATGTATGTTGAAGAGAGGATAGGTGTGTAATACTGGCATCCATGTAGTGAAGTCCTGGAATAGCATGGTATCTTGGTGCCTGTACCTGCTGGAACTTCTAATGTATCTTTGTTTTGGATATTTCTCTAAACTTGCTCTAGCTTTTTTTAGTCACTGCTGCACATTTAATGTTCTTTCACATTCTGTACCTCATGAATTTTGTGATTTTGGTGTGTTACAAAGGAGCCAGGGCTTCTATTCTTCTGCTTCTGTCTTCTGTTTCTTAGTCTGCTTCTCCCCCATAAATAACCCCCAGCTGCCTGCTCTTACTGTGATTTTGCAGTGACCATGCAGTGGGAAGCGCTGAGAGGGTTGTCTTCTGCACCTCTGAGCTTGTGTAGCCCCCTGCAGGCATCTGGGGCCTGCCCTGTGACACTTGTGTTTGTATGGGGTTGTTGAGCCAGGTGGTGCTGAGGCACTGTGGGAATTACTCTCACTTACATTATGAAAGAACTTTTCTGCACTTCCTGGATAATTTAAAAGGTGGGAAGGAGAAGGCAAGTCATGAGTGGTGCCTTGCAAAGGATGGAGGAAGACTTGTGCCTGTTGGACTGTGTCAGGTGCTTGATCAACCACTCTGACAGTCTCAGCTATTTCTCATGTTTATGTATTCTTTGCTTTCTTTTCCTGCACCCAGAAAGTTGAGCTCCTTGGCTTCAGTTAGAAGCTATCACCATACTCTATGGAAAAGTATGGGAGCATGAAGTACTAACTGTGAGGTGGGAGTTTCTGATTTTTTCAGCTTTTGACAGAAAACCTTTGTTTTCCCAAGAGAAAAATTGGAAAGGTCAAATATTAGGAGAAATTTCTGTCAAGTAGTGCCAAATGCAAGGGTTTGTTGAAAGTATTGAAACTGATGTTAACTTCTGTGCAGTTTTATTTCAGCAAATACTTGACGTCATCTATTCCTCTTTAGTAGTGTGGAGGCATTTACCAAAGCTTTATGTTCTTTGTGGGAATTACAAAATGTATGTAACTAGATCTGTTAATTTCAGTTAGCTACTGATTTGATAGACCTTAGTGTATTAACTAAAAGATGGGGAATGAGTAACAGAAATGGCAATCTGAAGCGATGGATAGCTCTCAATGCCTTAATTCTGGAAAAATGTGAATTAGTAAGGAAAATATTCGAGATTTAGAGCAAGAAACGTTCCTGATGGTTTATAATTCTGTTGCAGGACCTGATAGAAATCCAGCAATATAATAATTGTGAGATTTTTAAAAGTTGACCTCTGTCCAGTTTTGATTCACTAGTTTAAACAGACATTGAAATAGTCTTAAAATTAACCAAAAAAGTGCTAGGCAAGCCTAGGCTTGTGGTGCACTCTTGCTTTGTCGGAAGGCAAGAGAGTTTAACAATCCTAATTTCCAAGAATTGAGATCAAAGGTTCTTATGATTTGCTGTAGAGAAAACAAAGCAAAAGCCCTCAGGTGTAAAACTGTGTTATATGATTATTATAATTTTTCTTTGTATTACTTGCATCTTTCAGTGATATGTGGAGATTTGAGTCAGTGAGGAATGTGTACTTTCGTTTTTTCATTTGCATGTTTCAATTAAGAAAAGATCAAAGGAAAGCAGAAAACTTCCTGAATATATAGAGGAAATGCTGGGGGGAGGGGATGTGGGGATGTATTTTCCACTCCAGAAGGTACTCCTAATTACTCCAGAACTATTTTTGGAAGCCTAAATTACATCAGTTACAAAGCAAATTTGGTTATTGGAGTCCCGCTAAGTCCTTAGCATTTGCAGCAAAAGTTATCATATGATGTTTGCTTACTGAAAATGCTACTTGGCTACATACGTATCTTCATCTGGCACGCTTCATTCATCTCAGCAGTGCAAAATCTTTTTTTAATGTATTCATGAATGATACATATTTGTAATTGGACTTCGTAGTTTGGCACTTGTTTTCCTTTGCATTATTGATGGATTAAAGGTTTCCTGTGGTGATTCAGCATTTTTTTTAATGTTTGTTTATCTTGCAATAGGTATACTGGGAAATGTCATGTTTTTGGTCATTATTATTATATGTAGTAAAGTGTAATTATTATTTATAATTTTTCTGTTGGTGTCTGTACTCCTTGACTATTTTGGAGTGCTGTTTAAACTTCAAAAATGAGTTAAAAATCCTAGCTGTTCCTTATTTGCATTCCTGTTGGAGAAAAGCTATGTAAAGTGAGATATGAGTCATTTTGCCTGTAATTATCTGGAATGCTGACTGGATCATCTGGGTGCAAGAGGGGCAGTGGAAACGAATGCCTCTTTGCTGTAAACCTGTAGGAAATACAAGGTCTGCTTCCCTAACATCACCAAAGCTGTTCTCACTTTGTAAAGAAGCTGGCATAGTGAACCTAACAGGAATAGCAGTATATGTAACTCTCACAAATTTAGGTAACTTTTAGAACTGCCACTTCTAAAAGTGTCTTCCTGCTGTTTTGTCTGCATCTGAATGCTAATAGAAAATACCAACTCCGCTGACCAGTTTTAAAGATTCTGAAGTGGAATTCAGCCCTTTAATGACTAAAAAAACAAACACACACTGATAATTGAGCTATCCCTCTTATTTAATTGCTCTTAGTGGGTACTTTAGTCACAATGTCAAAACTTATCCTAAGCACTTTGTAGTTTTAATCCTCTGACTACTAAGCTTTCATTTAGGATAGCCTTTACTCATTCATATCCCTTCAGCAAGAGTGTACCAATCTTTACTTCTTCTCTTTCTCCAAGGCTTGGTACAGTCAAAGTGTGTAAGATAAGGTACAAAAAGTTTTGCATGATCCTCTAGATCATGACTTGAGCAGACATCTGTGATTCAAAACGCAGGGTGGTCTGCATACTTGTAGTGTAGCCCTAATGTAGTCACAGAGACCGCACTATCCAGTACTGTGGATTAAAGCAAGAGGAGATCACAAAGTCTGCCTGGTCATGCAGGGCTGGTCTCTGTGGGCTCAGTACTAGAGACAGTGGCACTGAACTTCTGACTTACCTGTCACAGTAGACTGCTGCTTTCTGTTCAGTTTGCAGTCTCTGGAGATTTGTCTTGCTCTTTAGATTTAGTTGTTACTGTGCAGCCATGACTCTTAAGGCTTGCATGTAGTCTGTTCTGTGATTAAAGTATCAAACCTAAAGTATGGAAGGAGGTATTTAGGAGTATTAATTGTATATCTTTTAATTTAGGGAAGAGCTTGTTAGCACTCTGAGTAGTGTTCAGAACAAGGCTCACTTACGAGCATTGCCTTGCCAGTGCCAAATGTTTTACAGATGATCTTGATCCTTCATTTTTCTTTTGTAAGAACTTACTGGTCTTAGATTCTGCCTTGAGGTGGAATATTTTTCAGTTCCTTCCTTCAGTACCATGTGCTTGCAGAGATGTTGGCTTCTGACACTTCAGATAAGATCTGAAAGAGATCCTAGTCTTCAACTCTAACAAAACTTGTTGCCAGCAGTTTCATGGTATTCATGGTAAAGAATACATTTCATTGTATTCTTTAGTGCTTTTTAGCTGGTGTCCATGAGAGCAGGTATATCTGTTTTTGACACAATTAATGCTGCAATAATTATCTTTGAAGGTCCCCAGCTTTCTCCATGCCTCTTGTAAGGAATGCTTACTCTCTGTGCCTATATGCAGTGGTCTGAAATATGAAGACTTTAAATGAACTGGAATGGATTTAATTTGGCTTACAACTGTGTTGTAGTTAATGACTTTGGATAGTATAAGACCACAATCTTAGCATAAACTTGATTATAGCATTTGTACAGGGCTAATGTATAACTTGAGTGTAGGTGGTTGTTTGAGAGCCTGTCTTTCATTAGTGTTGTACTTTTTATCTTGTTAGATGAATCATCTCTCTCTTTTTTTTCTTGATTTCAGGCTTGACAGGAATGTATTCACAGGTGTTTCATATTGTTTGATGACTAAATAAATTTCCACATGAAGTTGAGAAACTGTCTCAAAGCACTTGTCTAATATGTAGCCAGCCTGTGGGATTCTTGCCTTTAGCTCTGTCTCAGTGGTATTTCCCCAAGACTCAAAAGGAGGAAATTATTGATAATCTGTTTACTTGCAAGGGAATATAGTTCTTCATAACTCAAGGCAGAACCTGAGAGCCTGCTGTATTTTAGCAAGCAAAAATGTCCCAAGATGACACTTTGGAAACTGCTGAGCAGAAAAACATGAACTGGGGGTGTGGGGTGTTTAAGAATGTGTACATGTTAATCTGACGTACCTCTGAGTAATAGTTTTATCATTTAGCGCTGGTTTCACCAACAGTTGTGCTAGACAATAGAAATTCTAGAAACAGTCATGTTGGGCGGAGCAGACATAAACACTCACAGGTCAGAATATATCACAGGAAGCTGATTAAACTCTAGCAAATACACCATAGGTTATGTTTTAAAAGACTACGCTGACCAAGTTTTGGAAGTGTAGTCTGCAACAATCTTTGGGAGTTTGATTTCAAATTATCAAAAATCCATGGCAGATTATAATTTGGGGGTATGCAAGGATTTGGCTTTTTCTTTCTTATTTCACTGTGTGGTACACCCCAAGTCTGGGTCTTGATCAGAAGGATGACAGCTCTGAAACTGTTTCTGAGAAAGTCACCTGCCTGCATGTGCTGTAATGCCTCTGTGTACCTCAAAGTGTCTGTAGCCTTGGATGTGTTTGCTGACTTGATTTTATAAATATATATATGACAGGTATTTTGGAAAGCACCTGTTTCTTTTATTTGAACAAACCTGGGTTATCATTTGTCTGATCTCATTTGGTTTTTTCCCTTGGCATTCCTATGCTACATGATGAATGGCTAGTTTAGCCATCATGTCCATGTTCCCTAACCATACACAATACAAAAATGTGTATTTTTATTTCTTTAGGGACTATTTTTTTCAGTAAGCACAGATAATTCCTTTAAATCTTTTTTTTTTTTTTGGAGTAAGATACAATGCTTGCACATCCACAAGAGGTAGAACTTTTCTAGTTCTTGGGCTGTGTAAGCATGGATTAAATTTTGAGCTTCATGGATTAAATTTTTAATACCATGGCAGTAGAACACAAGTAAACAACATACTTATAGAAGGCTTACAACACTTGGAGAAGCAGGACTCTGAAACTTCAAGTATTGCAAGACAAACATCCCTCTTAAGTGAGATGGGACTTAATACATGAAGTGGCAATATTAAGATTATACAGACATAAACACGCTTGCGTATTCTGAAACATCATTACTCTGATGGTCTCACCATAGTTTTGAAGGTTCATTAAAATAATACTTGTTTACTGTCTTGGGCACTTGACACACTTCCCTGGCTTGTTTAAAGGACAGCGTATGTGTTATTTATCCAAACATACCAAGAATTTTTGGTTTTCACCTTTTTCTTTGTTCTGAGGGGAGACACTCTGAATGACTTGTTCAGAAATAATCTTGGTCTAGTGGATTACACATAAGGCTAAAAGCTGGTTACTGAACTCCTTGATTAAATCAAATACTTGGTCAGAAATAGCACCGTGCCAATAAATTTGACAGCTCCCTGCAGTCTTATAATAAATTCTGTATGTTAAAAGGTTGTTTTTTCATGTGCAATGTCATGGTTGGAGCAGCACTGCCTGAGTATGTAATAGGGTTTTCTGCTTCTGTAACCACAAATAGGTAATAAATAGTAGCAGAGGACAGAGCAGAAAGTGGTTGAAAACATTAAGCAGGAGGTCTTCTGTGGAGCTGGAGTGTTGTCTGCTATGTCTGTTTTGAGAATGAACCAAACTTAAAAGGTCTTGATTTTGCTCTTGTTTGCTCATGTTTTTGACCGAGTTGTCGGATGGTTAGCAAATGTTCACTGTATTTTGTAAGCTATTCCTTTGGCTGATTGCCCTGCATCAGTAATGCAAAGCATCAAAGTGTCTCAAGCTTTCTGAGATGCTCTGCTTAAACTGCAGGTTCCTGTTTTCTTTCTGTCTGTGTGTTCCTCCTGCTGTGTAACCTATTTTGGCAATGTCAGCTGGGTATTTCTTTCCAGCTTGCATAAAGTTTCAAAAGAGCAGAAAAGGAAGAATGCTGATTTTGGTGATGCATTACTTCCAGCCTTTACTTGCATTTTCCCACCATGTACAGATTTCAAGGCAGGACTGTACTTCCCATTTCATTCCAGGCCACACTACATACGTATTTCTCTATTGCCTGTTCTCATGTGCTTTCTTTTCCTCCCCCATTTGCACAGAGGGTTTCATTCTTAGTCTAAATGTTAGTGAATTTCTTTAACCAGACAATCAAAATTGCTGTCTGCCACTAACAAGCTAAACTTAGTTTCTGCAATAACCCTGACAATCTTTGCTACAGTAGCAGAAGCCTCTTGTGGGGTGTCTTGGTATTAATAACACGCTGATGCCCTTCATTATGTGTGTGTCCTCTGCTAATAGAACTTGAGCTTAGATTGAAAGCTGAACCCTAGACTAAATCTGATTAAATAATGTTTGATGTGTTAAAATCCTTGAAAAGGTAACAAACATGCTCTCCAGAGCATAAACATTAAGTACAAGCAATGAGGCTGGGATAAGTGTTTGCTAATTGAAATGAATTCTGTATAAACTAAATGTAGTGTTTGTATTTATACAAGAAGTGACTTGTTCATATAGTTTATTCTACAGAATGGGTGAAAAGGCTGCAAGTTTTGAACTGGAAGCCAGAAAAAAACTTGATTGCACGACGTCTTATAGAAACTGAGGGTTTTTTTCCAAAGCATTAATTTTAATAGCTACTGAAAAAGCAACTTCATTGCAGTCTGTACGTAGAAGGACTTACAGTCATGCCATGCCAGGTCAATATTTATCGCTTACTTGAAACAGAAAACTAGGGAAGGTAAATAAATTAACATCTTCATATAGCTATATGTTCTCTTTTACTCCTGCTGTAGCTCTTGGACGACAGTTTCTGAAAGTAATAAACTAGTATTATGAGCTTTTGACTTAGTACTGTACTTTATTATGATGCTGCTGTTTACTGGACATTCCAGTCCTTTCTGGGCAGTGTATTGCTGAAAAGGCCCAGTTCACTCTCCTCTACAGAGTACTAGTTCTGACTATGTGCTTTTTTTGCATTTTCTTCTATCCACGAATTCTACTGTTGTTAGACATAACATCTAACAATTAGCACAATGCAAATTTAGTATATCAATGATTCAGTACTCAAGATAGCTAAATTGGTCTTATTTTTATGTTCCATCCTTTTAAGGACAATTTTGATATTTTCTTTCAAAGTCCACTGAAGTATAAGACTTTAAGATGCTCGCTTGATTAGCAATTTCATAAAAATGGAAAGAAGTTCAGAGAAAACGCAATTTTCAGGTGCAAGAAATCAATTTTTACCACAACAGTAAATAGGAAATAACTTCCTTGAGAGGTGGTGCAGAAAGGGGCCAGAGGGCATGCACGATACAGGCTGAATTATGTGCATGATGCAAAGATGAGCATGAAAAGGGCAGGAGAATATCAGATTATTCACAGTTAAGTGATTTTTTTAACTTGTGGGTTTTTTTCCTTTTATAAATAAATACTATGTAGTAGAGGTGATTTTTATGGAATATGATAGTCATATTCTTCTAGCAAATGAAATGTTTTTTTTTTTTAGAGTTGGCTGTGTGAAGCCCTGACACAGTGTATTTCAGAACTGTAAAACTGTTAGTCTCTCATTGGGACTGTGTACAATGTTCTAGTAGGTTTCTTTCTGCCCTCATACAGCTTAGTTAGGCTATATCACCAACTGTTTCCAAAGGTATGTTTGTGCTGTCAGTCTGTTTCAAAACTTCATTGCAGAAAAAGAAATAGGTACAACTCAGAACTAGCCAGCACTTGTAGAAGCAAATCCTAAAAGAAGTTCCCCATTATCCAGCATGGTATCTCTTTAGAATTTTTTTTTCTGCACTGTAGAATCAGAGCATCTTAATTCCCTACCCGTTCTATATTAAATTAAGAATATATGCCTAATGTCTTTTTGTGTTAATGGCAACAAAATCATACTTTATCTTGCTACTGATATTAGGAGTCCACCCTTTTGACAGAATATGGCTGTGTATATTAAATCCATGTAACCAGGCAGGCAGTACAGGAAACCTGGAGACTGAAGCTTCAGCTGGAAGGACACAAAACCACAATGGACAGCTTATCTCTGTGTCTGCTAGTCTGGTGCCACTGCAAAACCACTAGCTGCTTAAACTATTCTGTTTCAATAAATTGTGTCTATTAGCTGAATGGGTATGTTAGTTTTTTGTAAGGGTGTGGATGAAACATGTTTCCTCGTGGTCAAAGGGAAGCCAATTATTTGGTGATTGCTTGGATAATCTATAGTGTTTGTCCCTTTCCGTAAGGAAGTCTGTCATGTAATGTTCATGCTCATCATAACTTTAAGCTGAAATTCTTATTTACTTCCCATCTGAGAATACTAAATTACTTCAGTGTTTCTTTCCTTTTTTTCCTGTCCCCATCTGTTGTGGTTTTTTTTTTCTCCTCACAATTAACTGTGGGTGTAATAAATGTTTTGTGAGTGCTCACTTAGAGACCTTCAGCAGTTTAATGTTTTTGGTTACTACCCTTTGCATTCCCAGTGATAAATTTCCAATTGATGAGTTTCCCACTGACAAATTTTCAGTTTTTATTAACTACATCTTCCCTGGTGCTTAGTGTAATAGAGAATTGGTATTCTGTCAGGACAGACTAGGACAGATTTGAGATGCATTTACATCAACACCTGACTCCATAATTCAGTTCTCCTTCTATTCTTCACTTGTACCTGGAGCTCTAAGTCCTTCAGACATTATATATGCAGGTAGTGATCACTAAAACCTTGTACCATTTCTAGAGGGAATTATTTAAACTTGTGTACCTAGCTGCTTTTGCATTTTACAAACTAATGGATTTTATTATGTTAATTTTTCTCATATATGCCAATTATTTTCTCTGTAATAGGATTTCAGTTGTTCACAATCTTAAGCTAAAAGTGGAAACCAGGGCTTTAAAGCTCAAAAAACCCTCAAGGACTCTTCCTAAATTTCAAATAGCTATAATAAAATAACTTTAAAATTCATAAAAAGTTAATATTAACCATGATATTTTTCTATTTCTAAAAACAGGTGAATCAAGAGTGAAATTTCCAGAATATATCTGCTTGTTCTTCCAGATAGGAGATAAATGTGTTAAGCTGGCAAAGTGATTCTGGTAAGAATTTTTTTGCTATTTCTTCAATGAATGTGATTATATGTATAAGTGTTTGTAAGTCTCTTGCTACAAGAAGGAGCTTCTGTACCGTTAGTGCAAACAAACTTGATTTTAGTTACAGTCTTATTTTTTACCTAATAATTACATATTAATCCATCTGTTATATTTAAATGTTCCATTGAAAGTTATTCGGCTTTTTTTTTTTTTGCACATTCTGTGCTTGGATATTATGAAAGTATTTGACTTTTGAACCTTTTACTTCAACTGTTTATACAGAAATAGAAGGAGTTAAATGTGCTGTAGCATTCATTAAGTGAGGTTTATGTGGATTAAATGATCTTGTTTCCATAGCTGCCATCACTGATTATTGTTCTTGTTTTGCTTTCTTCTGTGATCCTCTTGAGTTTTCTACAGCTGAGTCTTGCATTTCTTGTCTTATGTTAAACGTTTCTCCATGTACTAGTGCTCAGCATCCAAAACAAAATTAATCAGTCTGGGAAGCAGAAGCAATATTTTTGGTACTTCCTCCTGAACAATGGCAGAATTGTCTCTTGAATTAAGCACACACTAGTAGTGACTGCTGCCCAGAAGGAAAACACTGTCTGGTTTAGTTGTAAAGCTAAAGCATGGTACTTTTGCAGCTCCCAAAATTATCTAAACTCAGTAATTTTTTTTTTTTCCTCTTGAAACAATCTGCATACTGTTGGAATACATAACATGGTATTGTTCAAATAAACTATTAAAGAATATGTTTTCTGTACAGTGTTTTGTAAGTGCTATGTGTTTTGCCCTTATGCTTCAGGTCAAATACCTTTTAGTAGCAGACAAATGTTGAAGCTTGCATAGAGGTTACAGAGAAAAGCTGGAACTATGTCATTAACTTAAATTTATGCAGTGGGTGGGAATCCTCTAGTGCAGGCTTTTACTTGTTAGTTTTATGAAATCAGTATTTGAGGTCCTGGACTGTTAGCTCAAGTTTCACTGAAATTCTCTAAGTTTCTTCTTTTCTTTCTGTCCTACCCTACATGGATGTATTGATTCCTCAGTTCAACAGACACTGTCTTTTGGAGGAGGTGATACAAGGAAGAAACACTCCCTTCTTTCCCCCAGTCTTCTGCCTGTAAGGAATGTGTTTTCTGATGGAATTAATTTCTTTCCTTTCCTCTACTTACAGCTCAGACATGAGCAGTGCCAGCAACTCACTGGCACGGGAATTCTTGACTGATGTCAACAGACTGTGCAATGCAGTGGTACAGAGGACAGAAGCCAAGGAAGATGAAGAAGAAGAAACTCATATGGCAGCACTGGGACAATACTTAGTTGAAGGCCGTGGGTTTATTTTGCTTACTACTCTGAACTCAATAATTGATCAGGTAGTAGCTTTTCTTAAGTGGTTATAATTTTTATATTGAGCTTTGACTGTGTGAATTTGTCTGGCTCATGTTGTTCTTGGTGCTTGTTTTCTTTCCTTTTTATGGAGAGTCCATTAGTTAATTGGGAAGAGTAGAAATTCAAAAAAGATACGTTGTAGTTGCGCTCCATCCTTCAGCAGGAGCCAAAAATGGAAAACTGGATAATCATAGGCCTGTTTGCCAGCTCGTATTTGACTAAGGCTTGTGTGAAGCTCAGGTGCAATTGCTGGGTGGAAGGAGACTTCAGTTGCATGTCCCAGAATCATGTCAAGTGCTAAAATGCTTGAATCAGCTTTTTGTGTTTGAAAGTTACTGATCTTTAGGACTGAAACCATTCTGAGAGTGCTGCAAAGCATGCCATAAAAGAATTCTGTTTGAGTTCTGTGCTTTCTACAGTTCTTCCCTGCACTGAAGTTTTGAAGTATGTGTTAGAATCCCAGTAGTTGTGGAGGTTTTTCAGTGGTTATTCTGTGGGTTTGATTTTTTTGCTGTTACATTTTTGGAACAAAGATTTGGACTTGTCTGGGGCTTCTGACTTTTTAAAATCACTAAGTTTTGTGCTTTTGACTTTTCTGGTTTTCTTTTTTAAGTTAATCTTTCTACAAGGGGGATTAGGAGAGCTTTGTATAGAAACAGTTGCAGAGGTGTAATAAATATCTTGGAGGCTTTCTGATTGGCTCTAGTTAATGATTATAGCACTCGTAGTTAAGTAGTTTTTTCAGTGCTTAAAACAGCAGAAAGGTATAGGGAACTGAATGCTTAATAGCTTGGTAAAATAAAGAATTTAATCTATTTTTTAAAAGTACAAGATCTTTTGTTTTTATTTTGTTCCTAACATAGGAGCTGACATGTCGAGAAGAACTTCTGACCCTCCTCTTGTCCCTTCTGCCATTGGTGTGGAAAATCCCTGTCCAGGAAGAAAAAGCAATAGGTATGTTTTATCATTCACAGTATTAAGCTTGTAAAACAGGTGATTTGTGTTTTACCACAGAGCCTAGGACTCTGTGCTAAAGGGTAGCTCATTGTAGTACATATCCTCTAACATGGAATGAAGATGTGAATTCTGCAGAGAATTAAAATTTTAAAAATGCCAAAAAAGTGTGCAGAGAAGGTAAAGGCTTTTGGTCAGTGTGAAAGGGAATGCTTTTCTTGCTGTGTAAAAACTGAACAAGGAAATGACACTGATGTGAGTCAGATATTTTTGTTTCATTTTAGGCTCTTAGATTTGTCTGATGCATCCTTTTTCTTCCTAGAAGGTAAAACAAAGAGAATGAAGTAAATGAAATTACCTGATTGTTTGAGAGAGCTTCTAAGGATTCATACCCGAAGCTCTTCCAGGGTTTTTTTTGTTTTGCTATTTGAAACTCCTCCAAATTGAAGACTTTTATTAATGTTTGTAGACTTGGAGTCTTTAAAGGGCCAGTTTCATAGAACTTTTATGTAATAAGCTTTCCTGCTTGCTCAGTTGCATCATTCTTTCATACTCCTGAAAGCATGATGGAATTAAAGAAATGTTCTGGTTATTCTGTGACAGCTTAGTGGCTTTTTCAGGGTTAGTTTAAAAGGCTGTTGTGTAAATAGGTTTCAAGATGTTGTGTGGTTTATACAGTACATAATGCACAGCTTTTACTTCTATGAATTACCCTCTCTTAGTACTGAAAGATTAATCATGATGTATCCAGCTGTGCACTACGTAGCTGGGTTTTTTCTTGGACTGAAGTAAGTTCCCCTATATTAGGCAGCTTTTTTTCTTTCTGTGCAGATAATATTCATTGTTTAGTAAAGTACTCCTGATTAATTTCTTGCCTTCAAAGCAGATGATGCTTCTTTAACTATCACAACTATGAGTTTTGAAACAGCATGGCACAGTTGTGCTTGCACATGGAAGCATCTTTTCTTTCAGCTTGAATAATGCTTATAGCTATTATGTGGGCTCCTGGGGCTCTGTGGGGGGATGGGGGCTGTTGTTGTTAACTATGACATTTTTCTAAATACTGAATTTACGGGGTGGAGGATACTTGCAGTTCTTTTATGGTAGCTATTTTACTGCCCAAAGCATCCAGTTGCACTTCTGTCATTACTTAAAAATAATGGTTTTAATCTAAGAACATCCAGAGTTTCTCTGCTTGCTTTTTTGATAGTTTAATCAGAGTTTACTGATAAAAATGAAGCAGTAGTACTTCTGTTTTATTCTTCAAAATGTTCTTGCCCATTCAATCAGATGTAAATTTTATACTGCATACTTGAAAGTTGGGGTTTTTGTCTTGGCTTTTGTAGGAATATTTTGTAGGAATTTTTTGAGAATAGTTGTGCCAACAAAAAAAGTTTTAGGAAACTTTTTAGTACACTTTTGTTTAACCCTAAATAGAAAATGAAATCATTTGTCTAGGCTTTAAAAATAGCCAGCATGGCCTCTAAACATGAGTCATTGCTGCCTGTTTTATACTGAGAATGTCTGGTACAGGTGAATGCAAAGCCATGACCTATTAAGATACAAATTTGCTGTGTATTTTAAATCTGGAAGTATTTAACTATAAAATTAGCAAAAATGCTTTATGTATTCTAATGTTCCTTTAATGTTCCTTTGTTATCTTTCTGTTTTGACAGATTTTCATATACCCTTTACAGTAGACATATGCCTGACCAAAGAGAATAATACAAGTTCCATGAAATCTGCTCAGGAAAAACTAACCTTAGATGGAAGCGCTCATTCATCTCTTCAGGCTTCTGTAAAACTCAGTCTTCGATCTCGGAAGAGCGGCCGTCTGCGCAAAACCACCCACCGCTACTCTGTGCGAGATGCAAGGAGGTCCCAGCTGTCCACTTCGGATTCCGAAGGCAATTCGGATGAAAAGACTGCAGTAATAACAAAACACAGACGCTCCCAGTTACTGCAGCCCTTTTTAAGCTCTTCTGTCAGGGACAGCTACCCTGGAGGTAGAAGTGATTGCCGACCCCCTGAGGTGGTACCAGGTTCTGCTACTGATGCCCCTAATCTAGACAGTTCCAGCACAGTTATTCCAGCAAATGAGATTGTGGATGAGCCGGGTGCGGGAACTTCTGAGAGCAACAAGGATAACTCTCCTTTTGACTTATGCCGTGTCTTACTGTCTCTCCTAGAGAAAGTGTGCAAATTTGATATTACTTTGAATCACAGCTCTGCTCTTTCAGCAAGTGTCGTGCCCACATTGACAGAGTTCTTATCAGGTTTTGGAGACTCCTGCACTGTAAGTAGTAACACAGAAAATGAAGTAGTTTCTGCAGGGTGGACAGAGGAACCTGTGGCTCTCATCCAAAGGATGCTCTTTCGAACAGTGCTGCATCTTATGTCTTTAGACATTAGCAATACAGAAACAATGCCTGACAATTTACGAAGAAATCTAACAGACTTACTTAAAGCAGCATTAAAAATAAGAGTTTGCTTGGAAAAGCAACCTGGTCCTTTTGCTCCAGGATACAAGAAAACACTACAGCAGCTGGTTCAGGATGACTATATATTTTCTAGATATCGTCACAGAGCCTTGCTTCTACCTGAGGTTATAGAAGGGGTCTTGCAGATTTTGATCTGCTGCCTACAAAGTGCAGCCTCCAATCCATTCTACTTTAGCCAAGCTATAGATCTGGTTCATGAGTTCATACAGCAGCAGGGATTTAAGCTGTTTGAAGTAACAGTGCTTCAAATGGAATGGCTGTGTATGAAGAATGAGGGAGTACCTGGGGAAGCCTCAGAGCACCTGAAAGCCCTGATCAACAGTATCATGAAAATAATCAGCACTGTCAAAAAAGTGAAATCAGAGCAGCTCCATCAATCAATGTGTACAAGAAAGCGGCACAGACGATGTGAGTACTCTCACTTCATGAATCACCACAGAGATCTCTCTGGACTCCCTGTATCTGCTTTTAAAAATCAAGCTTCCAAAAACCCTTTTGAAACTGCTGATGGAGAAGTTGATTATCCCGAGAGATGCTGTTGCATTGCTGTTTGTGCACACCAGTGTTTGCACTTGTTGCCGCAAGTTTCTTTGAGTAGTACCTGTGCTGAGATTCTCTCAGGTGTACATAATGTAGGAATATGTTGTTGTATGGACCCAAAGTCTGTGATTGTCCCATTGCTCCATGCTTCCAAGTTGCCAATATTAAAAAATTTTCAACAGCACATACTGAACATCCTTAACAAATTTATATTGGATCAACTGGGTGGAGCAGAAGTCTCTCCAAAAATTATACAGGCATCATGCAATATCTGTACTGTTGACTGTGATCAGCTCGCTCAGCTGGAAGATGCCTTGCAGGGCAGCTCCAGTGATGCCAGTCCCACATCTAGTTCCTCTTGCAGAGTTCAGGGAATTCTGCCTAGCACTGGATCTGAAGATATGTTGTTGAGATGGCATGCCCTGGAGGCTTATCAGGACATCATTTTTGAAGAAGACAAACTACGTGGTGCCCAGATCGCAAGCCATATTTGCCACTTAATGCAAAAGGGGAATGTCGTGGTCCAATGGAAACTGTATAACTGTATCTATAATCCCGTGCTTCAGAGAGGAGTTGAGCTAGCCAGCCATGCCCAACAGCAGCTTGGACTAAGTACAGCTGATAAACTCATGTGCAGTTACCATAGCCAGGATTTGCCTTCTGAAGTGCTTCAGGTTTATTTGCAGATGCTCCCTGTGTTGCTAAAATCCAGGTTGGTTGATTTTCTGTTTATTATTGGAAAACGAGCTAATTAGGTAGAGAGCTTTGTAGATTTGTTACTGATCAGAATGTTTTATTTGGACTCTAGGCAGTGTTTGGCTTTTGCAGGTGGCAACAAGATAAATGCTTGAGGAAGAGGATACAAGCCTAGATTCGCAAACCATAGGAAGTGTGAACTCTTAAGTTATGGTCTTTAACAAGCCAAAATCTGCAGCAACAAATAAAATGTTTGTCCAGTGTGGCACACTCTCTGCCTCTTCATTCCTTGTTCTAAAATTAGTCAGGAATGTTAAACAGATTAATATGTTATTTTTCTGTGGGAATTAGAATACATAGATCTATTTCCTTTTTCCTTCTAGAATGGTCACTATGGAAACCACCTTTCAAAAAAAAGGCTTGATGTTTACTTTTCCTGAAATAACTGTTTTCTAACTTACTAAATTCCTACCACCCGAAAACATTGTGTAAGAACAGAAACCAAAACAACCCAAAAAAGGCACCAACTTTCTCCCAAGGCATAAAATAGATACTTTTTATTTATTGCTAAATTGATTAAATAATTGTCTAATAAATACATGGGACTTTTTTCAGAATATGAATGTGTCCTTTTGTCCAGGAAAGGCTGATTTTATTTCTCTTGGAGTCCTGAAGTGGATTTAGTGGGGTTACCCAAGACAAAAAATAAAAGACTTCTCCAGTTTGTGTAAAGGGATTATCTAATGCAGTTTTAGCTTCTATGCTAACCTAAACTGTATCAGAAGCTATTAATTTTTGAAAGTTTATTTAGTGGCAAAGAGGCAAGAGAAATAAAGCTTAGATGAAGAAAAAGGTTTTAAATGTGCTATTTTTAACTGGCTTAAAGGTGGGAATAAATAAGTAAATGATCTACTTGATTCTAGAGTAACTTGGTAAGAGTAAATCTGATCCTGTGGGAAAGAGATAGAAGGTAAGTAAGGTGGATATCTACAAGCAAACATAGTATGCTAAAAAACCTACTTGTCCTTACCCTAAATTTTGTATGAACCTAACAGAATACTTGGAGAGTTAAAAAAGGGAAAAACAGGCTTGGAAGCCAATATATGAAAAGTTTTTTTGATATTGGACATGCTGGCATAACAATTGCACAAAAACTTACACTTGAAAGTTGTTCCTGAATTTTTCTGAAATGTGTCATCCAGGCAACTAGTAGACAGCTGGGAATATATCCAAGTTCATTTGAGATGGAATCCCTACTTGCTGATGAAATCACCAAACAGAGAAATAAAGATACTTGCTAGCTTCAATTGCTAATAAAAAATTGGGGCAAGGAAGTACCACTAAATGTCATAAATATGTCATAAATAAAGTTAATTAACTTTCTTTAATGTTTTGAACAACATATTTTTTTGTGTTCTGCATTTTAGAGGGTGGTATTTCCTACATTATATCTCACAAAAAAGTTGACTTTTCCACTAACAGCTGGATGATGCTTAGTTAGGATCCTAGAGTGCTGCAGACAAGTTCCTCTTCTCTTTAATTTACAGTAATTTATAGCAATTGCTGACGTACATGAGGTTTTGGCTGATTTATAAGGTAACTTTCTTGTGCTTTCTCTTGCAGAGTAATTAGAGACTTGTTTCTGAGTTGTAATGGAGTGAATCAAATGATTGAGTTAAATTATTTAGATACATTAAGAAGCCATTCTTTGAAGGTGTTAGAGACTTTGATACTCTGCCTTGATGATCAGCAGGAAGACCAAGCAACACCAGAACTGGAAGGCCTGAACAGTGAACAAAAGGAATCTATGTCTGACTTGCCCACTTCTCTTTGTAGCCAGCATGCTGTTTCAGAAGTTCCTCAAAGCCTGAGCAAGTTTTATGCTGGTTTGAAAGAGGCTTACCCAAAAAAGAAAAAGTTTGTGAGCCAAGACATTCATGTCAACACAATAAACCTGTTCCTCTGTGTTGCTTTTTTATGTATAAGTAAAGATGCAGATGGTGATCTGGACTCAGCTAATGAGTGTGAAGATACATCAGGATATGATAGCACAGCTAGTGAGCCATTAGGCCACAAATTACCATATCTGTCCCTGGAAAGCCTTACTTTGCCCTCTCTGGAACATATTCATAGGGCCGCAGATATTTGGTCCATGTGTCGTTGCATCTATTTGTATAGTTCAGTTTTCCAGAGACAGTTCCACAGACTTGGAGGCTTTGAGGCATGCCAGAGATTACTAATCCTGATAATTCAGAAACTTGCAAAAAATAAGGAAAAGGAGCAAGGGAAGAGGGAGAGAGTATTGAGTGAAAGCAGCAGAAGTTCACATGGGAGTCCTCGAACTGAGATTCTCAACAAGGAGGACTCTGTTCAGCTGGCTAAAAGCAGAGAGGTGATGCAATTGGAGCTTGATAGTTCTGGCAGTCCTGCTGGTGCTGAGCAGCTGGTGCCTGACTCTGTCTCCTGTGACAGCCCTGTGAGCATGGAACCTGCTTTGGTTACTTCAGTTGCCAATCTTGAAGGCCTAAGAACTTCTGCAAGAGAAGAGACTGAGTGGGCACTTCAAGGTATCAGACTTCTAGAAGCTCTGCTGACCATCTGTCTACACAGTGCGAGCACCATGCAGCAGAAGACAGAAGTGGAGATGCTTCACCAGGTACTGTGCAACTTTCCCTGGCTTCCTTTGCTTGTATTTGTTTCAGGCAATATTATTTTAACAGTAATTTACTCAAAAGTTCTTCCAGGGAAGTAAAAACTTCATGCAGTTCTTACGGTACCGTATTTTGTGTAGTACTGAAATTTTATAGCCAAATAATGAGCTTAGTAGTCAGAGTAGTGGTCTGCTTGAGTAGTACTCTTTTTGGAAAGAGTATTCAGTGGAGAATGTGTGTGAAAGGGACATTGCAGGAAAGCTGTGTGGGCAAGATGTCACCATTATACCTAGTGACTCGCACTTTTGAGGATAGTTCTGAGCAGAGCATGGTGCTTGAGAAAGGACTACTGAAGGGCACAGATACTGAAAGGACACCTGAAAAAGTGATTCCTAAGCCTTAGAGGTGGACTAATTCAGTATTCCACAAGAAGCTGTTAATTCACAGAAGACACCTTCACTTTTCTTTAATGGTTTAATTACTATCTTGAATATTACTTGGCAATTTGTTGCAAAACAGGGAGGCATTAAGTGCAGGAAAGAACTGGAAACTGGAGTTCTGTCTTGAACATTCACTGTTTTTGTGATCTTGGACATGTCACCCTCTGTCTTGTTAACTGCTAGTAATGTGTTGTGGTTTGCACAGCGTACCTGAAACTGTTTCAAAAATGTTTCTTTTTGAAACAGCGCTTTCAGAAAGTTTAGGTAACAGCATTTTGCCAGATTTTTTCAGTGTGCAGGTTCTAATGAAATCTGTCTTGTCATAGAGAATGAATCTTTCTTATTTCAAGAGACGAGACTGGATGAATTCTGGTGGTTTTTGATGAGAAGTCAGGTTACTGTAGGTGGAAGGAGGAGCTCATAAATGAAAGAGCTAGACTGTTTCTGTTAGCTAGAAATAGTAACACGAATCAAAATGTTTTTGTCCCCCAAAACACAGAATACCTGTGTGGATGATATCTTACTTGAAATAAGAGAGCAGCTTGCTCAGTCAAAAGTGATAGAAACTGACTTGGCAAAGCCTCTGTTTGATTCACTGCTTCGTGTTGCGTTGGGCACTTTTTCTGCTGATCTGGATCATCCTGAAGAAAAAATTGAAAAGGTATGAAACACCAGCTAAACAGTCTAATTCTGAATAATGCAAGATTTTCTCAGATTTGTTCTCTGGGTCTTTTTAAATTTGATAGAAAGTGTTTGTATGTGTTTGATTATTGTGACAATTGAAGATGAAATCTCTGCTTCTCATACGAAAGTGAAATGCTGTTTATTGATGTGGTCCCCACAATTACTGCTCAAAAATGAGTCATGCCCCAAAAAGTAGCAAGTTCAGTCCACCTGATGTTCTCTTTACTCTTTCATCTCACAACAGTGTGATGAACTCTTAAAGGAAGAGCTTCAAATGGGAATGTTGAGTGACCTTAGTGGCTGTAGATATCTTCACCTGTGAGTGAATGTCAAGGTGCATGCTGGAGGTGATAGTGATTTAGAAGCACAGTTTTAATGCTGCTTACTAAAACTTTGATCAGGTAGTTAGTAAGAAAAATTGCTCTTTGAAGATTCATTTTTTTTTTACAAAAGAATTAAATATTTTTAATGTATTTCAAGTTTCTTGCAAGTGTATGATTGATTTGTTTCTTTTCCCAATGGGCTTTGACAAAATAGGCATTTGGACAGTTCTAAATTATTTGCTGTTCTAATCCAAAGATCTTTTTTCTGACCAGTGACAGTCTATTTGGTTGTATTGTACAGACCCATTACACTGAGGAGGAGCCTGTGTCACAACCTGGAGAAATTTCTGAAGAAACTGAAGAATCACAGTGCTGTAGTCTTAAACTTTTTGCTGAAGAGGAAGGATATGAAGCAGATAGTGAAAGTAACCCTGATGATAGTGAAACCAAGAATGAAGGTAAGTGGGAACTTTCTGATTATACAAAGCTGTCTTTTTGATACAGCAAAGCTTGTTCGTCTTTTGAGACGTACCAAAACAGTGCAGGCAGCTCTAACATAGAAATAGTTAACTTTATTTACTTCTGTTAGGATGGAGTTACAGATGGAGAGATGATAAATATTCTTACTGGGTGTTACAGAAATTGCTCTGTCTTGGTTGTTTTGGTTGATGTGACTCTTGCTCTAAAGTCAGGATGCTCAAACGTGTTATTGTGATCTAGAAACCACAGAGATATGTATCTGTTGTTTGTTTGAAAATCAGTGCTCAATTATTTTTTTTTTTTTTAGAATTGTAACTATCTGGTGAAAATTGAATAGTCTAATTATGTTATAGAATACCAGATTGAAAGAAACCCCTGGCCAAAAGCACAGTCTAGACAAGACAGCCTGGCACCTTGTCCATCTGAATCTAAAGTGCCCAATGTACCACTTCCTTGGGGAGATTTATTCCAACATCTGATTTCTCATTAGGGAGAACTTTCCCATTGTCTCTATATGGAACTTCCCCAGAAGTAACATGTAGGTGTTACCCTTTGCTTTGTTTCAGTGACTCCTTGGAAAAAAGGAGTCTGTCTTTGTAGACACCTTTTAAATGGTAGTAAGATGTCCTCTAAGCTGCCTTTTCTCAAGGCTGAGCAAGCCCGGTTCTCTCAACCTTTCTTCTGTCTTTTTTGTGTAGTGGGTACAAAAACTGAACACAGTGTTCCAGGTGTGGCCTGCCAAGTGCTGAGTAGAGTGGGATAGTAATTTCTTTCTCTCTGCTGGTCATGTCTTTGTTGATGCAGTCCAGCATCCCCTTGGCTTTCTTTGCCACAGCAGCACACATTCACTCACACTGAGCTTGCTGTCCACTGGGACCCCAGCTGTCCAGCCTGGCAGATCCCAGCCTGTGCTGCATTCCTGGATTCTATTTTCCCATGTGCAGACATTACATTTGTCCTGGCTGAATTTCACAAGGTTCTTGTTAGCCCACTCTTACAGCCTATCCAGGTTTTCCTGCAGGATGGCTCTCCCTTCCCTGCTCAGTTTGGTATCACTGGCAAACTCCATCAGGGTGGATTGATCCCATCACCCACATCACTCATGAAGATATTAAACAGCGTTGGGCCCAATATGAATCCCTGAGGATTCCACTTGTGGCAGTGTGGCCCGGCAGTCAGTGCCCACTCACTGCACAGACCCCTTGTCTCCACCCTAATACGTGAGTTTCTCTGGGAGGAGCCTGTGGGAAACTTTGGAAAGCCTTGGAGAAATCCAGGTAGACAGCCACTGCTCATTCCATGTCAACCCAGCAGGTTTCTCGCTTGTGGAAGATGATCACGTTTGTCAAGCACTATTTGGCTTTTCCCAATCATATGCTTCATTTGACTTGATAGCCCCCTTGTTATACAATGTATCTCTTTGTTCTAAACAGTTGATATGCACATATCTTGCTGTATTCTGTTTGTGTAATTAATTTTAAACATGGGTTTGATTTAATTTTTTCCTTTGTGCTGGCCTCACGTGAGTGCTTATTTTCTGGTATGAGATCAGCATGAGCAGCAACAGCCTTTAATAGAACTACATCAAACTGCTGCTGTTTACCTGTGTGACTAGGCTTTTTCAATAGATTTGTAATATTTTAAGAAGATTTATGAATTAAAAAATTAATCTCTAATACATCAACGATACACTTGCATGTAACATATGTCTGAACCAAATAATTTTAAGTAATGTATTTTAAAGTCTCTCCAAAATGTAACAGGGCAAGCTTACATGTTTGGGTTTTTTCTTTGATTGTCATGCAGATATTCCGTCATGTGCATTTTCAGAGTTAAATAACAAATTACTTCCTTCAGCCATTTAATATGAAATTATTTAAATTTATCGACTTTCTTGGCAGGCTCAAAGTTTGTATAGAAGCTTGGGGCTCTGTTACAATGATTTTACTCTTGTGTTTCATGAACTGCATATTTTGCCATTACTATGTGTGCCCAATTCCCAGGAAATGAAGCTAGATAGTTTAAGGGCATGTAGTGGGAGAAACTGCATCCTTGCCCTTCTGTGTTAGCAGGAAAACAGAAAAATCTGAATATAAAATTATGCTGTTTTCTGAAAATTGCTTATAACCTAGTGACTATTCTTGGTTTGTACCTGTGAGAAGGTTGGAGATATGTCCTTGGATGTTCTGTTTAAATCATGCAAACTGTATTCAACTGAGTAAGTTTCAGTAAGACACGTGGTTTCTTTTCAGGACCAGAGACAAAGGCAGAACCAGGATGTACTGGTGTTTCAGGTTATTTTAATGGCCTTGCTGAAAACATCAATCAAGGAGAATTAATGTATCCTGAAATCTGCATGTTAGAATTAAACTTGCTCTCAACTGGTAATGCAAGTTTAGATGTGCTTGCTCATGTATTCCAAAGCTGCCTGAATATCATCAACCAAAAGGAGAGAAATGCTGCTGTCCTAATAGAAAAGGTAAAAATGTTATTAACAGAAGCAACAGTTTAGCAGTTGTGTGTGTTTAATTTATCACACCTAATAGAGTGATCTTGAGCATTTGCACCTTTTATGGGATTTGATAAGATGTGAAACAGTATAAATAACTGATATTGTCAGCTGCATTGCATTTAAGTTACCAGAAGCTAAATAATTTATTGAAAGGTATTTATCCTACAAAGCTTTTGAGTTTTGCAGGTGTCTTTTTTATCAAAACTGTTCAATCCCTACAGATAGATTTGATGATTGTCAGATTAAGAAAAAAGGGCAGATATCTACTTGTACCTGTGTATATGTAAGCATTCTAAACTTTTTATTGAATGTGTACTTTTAGAAACTGTGAATCATGTACCTCAAAAATATTCCATGCTTTTTTCTTCAAAAGTTTGTTTTAGGAGTTAGTTGTGCAAATGGTCATGCCCTGATGATCCTTTGGAGTTCTGTTACCTTTTTTAACAACGGAATTGAGTATCCCTCCTGCACAAGAAAATAAATTGAAATTCAAAGTCTCTCTTCTGCAACTGAACTGTACAGAACATGAAAGATTGTTCATTGGCAAATATAAAAACAGTACATAATTTCAAATAATTTGAATTGCCATTAAAATTAATAGTAGGCAGGAATTGATTAGAATTTATTTCTTAGTTCTTTGAGCTGGTATATATTCTTCAGATATTCATTTTACCTATTCTTTTCAACAGGGAGCTGTTAAACACCTTTTGGGAGGATTTCTGAATATATTGACACAAACAGAATCTAGTTTTCATGGTGAGTTAAAGGTCCAAGTAACTTAAATATTGGTTTTTAAAAATTTAATGTATACACAGTCAAACAGTGCAAATACAAACTTGACAACGGAAAGTCATTGGCATGTGAATTTATGCAGCTGCTTTTTTAACTTGTAAGGAACTTGTACAACTTTAGTGTAAATATAGGGTTGTTTATGAGCTAGTGGAAATAAGTTAAAGTAGTACTGGCTGATCTTAAAATGATAGTTGAAACCATAAGCACTGGTGTGACAGTGGTAAATGTTGCTTGGAAAAAACAGCAGCTGATGAATTCTCATTCTATCACAACATAAGTCTGTGTTTCCAATTTCTTTGTAATCCAGATCTTGATGATGCCTTGGGTTTTATTTCTAACTGGAAAGCAGCTAGCTAGTCCAAGAAGGGGCAAGCAGATGAAATGCTTGCCCTAAGGTAGCTTCATGTAATGAGAGTGCTTTACAACAAGAGGGGTTGTAAACCCATCCCAGGACTTGGATCCGTGGTGGCTTTATGGAGAAAGCCTTTTGCCATGTAGACACTTGGTTCTCAAACTCTGACTCCATTTTGCAAACCTGGGTCAAAATTTAGCATAGCACTGATTGATTCAATGAAATTTTGAATGATAGTGTCAGGAAGTACTGTTGGATGTCTCTAGAATTCATCTTGTAATCATTATTTCTTCCTTAATTTGAAATGTTGTTGAAAAACACTTCAAATTCCAAATCAATCTTTCCCCATAATAGTATAGAATGTAAGTTTTTAAAGCTTTAAAAAAAAATCCATTTCAACAATATTATTGTCTCCTTATTTTTAGCATGTCAGAAGGTGCTGGTAGATCTGCTAGTTTCCTTGATGAGTTCACAGACCTGTTCAGAAGAGCTAACTCTTCTTCTGAGGATATTTTTGGAGAAGACACCTTGTACAGTATGTATGGAGTAGCACATAGCAAAATTCAGAGGTCTAATGAGAAAAATGAAGCAAAAAGAAAATCCTTTTGTATTCAAGAATTTTGGGAAATAAGGAGATGCACATCAGTGTTTGAAGTGATCAGAGCAAATACAATTTGATTGTAGAAATAGTTCCTTCTCAAAACTGGAAAAGGAAAGGAGATGAGAAGGATTTTAAAGGGTGTGTTGGTCCTGGGAAGTCTGTTCAGCGCAAGAAACCAAGAATCCTCTCAAGGAGACTGACATTTTGGTTATGGATGACAGAACAACAATACCGTAGGATTTAAAGCAATTCCTTTAAAATTAGGAGGGATCTAACTGTTTCAAGAATGCTTTAGCAGCAGGAATTACTTTCAAAAGTGCCCCAAGTTGGTTGGTGTGATCCTGGAATCCACTGCCTGTGTGGGACATACTGCTGAAATAACTCTGTTGGTTTCTGTGAGAGTCTGTAGAAAAATATAAGGAGAAGAAAATAAAAAAAAATACTGTGCAGTGTGAAATAATACCACACAAAGAGTCACAAGTCAATTTTTCAATGGTAGCTTGTAATTACCAACCAAATAACAAGAGCAACTTTCTGGCTTAATGCCTCAGCTAGTTTTGTTACTGGTTATGCAATAACAAAGTCATGGCCCGTGTGTGATTTCTTAACCAGCTTCAAAACATGGGGTAAAAGATTTGGTCTTTTTATGCACATAACAGAAGTGAGATAAGATTGTGCAATGACCACCTGCTGCGTTTCAGCTGATTCCTAAGCTTGGTAATTTGAAGTCTGATCTGCCCAGACTAAATCCCCAAAGCTTTGTTGGGCCACAGTCTGTTGAAGTTGCTACCTGATGCTTTGCCAGTGTGTGTAGGTTTGGCTATACAAGCTCACTTCTCTTGGAAAAACGTGAATGCAAGTGTTTTTTCTCATTTATTTGTTTTATTTCTTCTAGGAGATACTACTCAAGGGTGTATTGAAGATTGTAGACACTAATATTTATATGAATCCATTACAATACCTTGCCTTTCCTTTGCTGAATGGCACAAATTTGAGTAGCAGCTCCTCACAAAAATGCACTGGCACTTCCAACAATAAAAATGCTGGACTACTAAAAAGAGCAAAATTGTCACAGAGTAAGAAAGAGGCAGATGGTGAAAACTTGAGTCACCAGCTGCTTTCTTCTTGGCACGTAGCCCCAATTCACTTGCCTTTAGTTGGGCAAAACTGTTGGCCACACATGTCTGATGGCTTCAGTGTCTCACTGTGGTTTCGCCTGGAGTATGCTCATGAAACAGAAAATCCAACAGAAAAGGGGAAAAAAGTCAAGAGGAGAAGCAGACTCATAGCTGTAAGAGAGAACAGTTTTGACAGCACAGGTGAGGATGCAGTGTTTTGTTTTTATTGAGGTAGCACTGAAGTATTCTGGTTACAAATATTACTAATCTATGTACTGTGTATAAAAGTTGAAACTTTGTGATTGATATTGAACAGCAGTGGTAGTATTTCTGATTTTTTTTATGACTACTGCACCATATACTTAGGGATACAACATTTCCAACTCTAGTTCTTGAATTAGATTAATGCCTGCTTCCTTACAAATACAGTATTCTCATTTGTAACTTCAGTAACATTTATGCTACTTCCTGTTATGATGAAAATAATAAAATGCTGCAGGTGTGGTTATAGCAAAAAACTGCTCAAGTTTATTTGATTTAATGTATTTATGATCAAGTCTCAGGCTGACTCAGTATAAATCCTCTTAACTTTTCTTGTGTGTGCACCATGTAAATGCCAATAGGTGTACAATAATTTTCTGTTTATGCTTTTGCAGGGAACTCAATTGCTCCCAAACTGTTCTAAGCAGAATCTTTTGGATTCTAATTTGTGAAGGGAAAATTCCTTATTTAAAATGTCTCCCATTCATAACACTTGGAACACCTTTACTCTTTTTTCCTTCTTTTTGTATTTAAATAGAAGGAGGGAAAACCCAACCCTGAACCTTGGAACTCACTAGAGTTGCTTTTGTTACATCTGTGGTTTTGCTTGGTAAAGTAAGAATACTGATCATGCTTAAAGGGTAGGATGATTTGTGAAGAAAAATCTGGAGATTTCTTAGTGCACACTGGTAGTTCAGCATAGGAATGTAGTATGTCAAAAGCGTCATTGGTGGAGTTTATTCAGCTCAGTGGATTTATATATGACAGAGGAAAATGTGTAAAGTGCTGAGTTAATGTTAAGTTCCTCTATTTCTGTTTGAGACCTAGATTTCTAAAGATAGTCAAGCCTATTAGTCAACCCACTTAAAAAAACTGAACCAAACCATCTCAACCAAACAAAAACCAATTCTATGCAGTACCTGAACTGTTTCTTTTCACACTTGATGTATGCTGCCAAAGGCGTTGTTGTTGTATTGTATTGTAATTGCAACTTGTGTCTATTTCTAGAAGAAACCAAGTCGGTAGGAATGGAATATGTAAGCCTGGGAGACAAACTTGTTGAAGATGGCTGTATTCATATAATTTCACTGGGTTCCAAAGCTCTGATGATACAAGTTTGGGCAGACTTGAACACTGGAGCATTCATATTTCGGTATGGTGTATTAGACCAGAAGCAGTCCTGTGGATATACTGTGTTGTAACCTCTAGTAGCAACTTGCAGAGAATACTGATGGAGAGTAGAGAACTAATTTCTATAGTAGAGACACCTTGTACACTGATGGGGCAACATCAAGTAAATGTATTGGATACAGATCTACAGGTTTATCAGCTTCAATTGGTAAGCTCTGGTCTTGAGTGTTTCATGTAGTCATTTATAAATACCCACAAGGTAGCAATTCAAGTTCTAATGAAATGACACAATAAATGTGAGAAGATGGAAAAGATTTTTGCAGCTGTAGGTTTTCACACCTCAGCTGTGAAAATTGGTGTTATGTAGTACTTACTGGGACAGTCTTGATTTTAATCTTCTGAGCTCATTTTAGCCCTAATTTAGTTCTCATAAATAATCCTTAAGTATCCTTGAAATGTGTCTAAAACTGCAATTTTAGAACACATTATTTCAGTGTTCAAAGCACCTGCAGTTTTTCAATAAATTGAATTCAACTCTTCTCTAAAATAGAGGTACCTTCATCTTAAAAGTAAGTGGATTTATGCAGACAAGTTAAATAACTAAGGTGAAAGTGTTGTCATGATTTTCCTAGCTTACGTTGAGTGCTCTAAAAATAGAACAGTGATCAAAAAATTTACCTGTCAAAGTGAAGGAACGCATTCTCAAATTAACTGAGGCCAAAATGTGCAGATTTGGGGCTTAAAATGCAAATACGAAAACACACCCCCTCATTTTTCCTTTTCTGTTGTTTTCATAGTATGTGCATGGATCCAAATGACGAGATGAAAGCTGGTCTGCTGGCACAGGCAGAATCTCCAGGGAATGTTTTCCATGTGGGCAGGTGGCAGCATTTGGCATTAAAATACCTGCAGAAGCCAGAAGGCAAGAAAAATTTCCATGGAAAGCTGTTGCTGTGGGTTTCTGGTCAGAGGTAAAGAACACATTAGTTGTACCTAGATACTTATCTTCTTTAAAAGATACTTTCTGGTAAGAAAACATCTGCAATAGTTTGGTGCAAGCTGCTGTTAAGGTTGAGTAGTCTTCTAGGATAGGAGAGGGAGTATGTTGCACTGTTAGGAATTTTTTTGAATATTAGAGATATACAGAATATTCATGGGTTACTTTGAGAATTATCAGTTTATACCATGGACCAGTGCAGACATCAGTGTTTTTCTTCATCACAAATAAGGGAAAGAGGCAAGTACTACAAGATTTTGAGTAAGATCCAAAATAAGCTATGGCAGGAAGTTCACAGTAGGCATAATGTGTCTGGTTCAATCTAAATTCAGGAGGTGTAGGTGAGGTACTGGCAATATTGTTGGAAGTAGGAATTAAGAGGAGTAGGAGAAAAGGCAGTCACTTTGTTCCACTGAGGAAAATGAATAGGGAAGAAGTTCAAAGATATTTCAGACAAGAACCGATGGTGAGAGGTACTACTTGCACTGCAAGTTAAGGTCCATGCTCCTAAATGAGGTACCTGATACTAGGTTGAGTGGGCCTGTGCCTGTATAAATTATTCACTGGTTAGATAAATAGGAATTTGTTAAATATCACAGTCTTTGCACCTTCTTCCTAAAGTCCAGCCTGTGAAAGCTATGTTAAGTCTGTGCATGCTGGTATTCAGTAAAGTCCAAATATGGAGATATAGGGGAAAGCTAAAACTACTACAATATTCTCCCCGTGTGTAGTTGTTGAGGCCTCTCTATATATAGATTTAGTTGCTAGTTTGCTAGTAGTTAGGCTCTTTCAGGAAGCTTTGACTGACCTTTACAGTCCAATCAGTCTGTTTAGGTAAAGGCACATAAAGTTAATTGGATGCTTTTTGAAAGCATCAGGCTTATTGCCTGTGGCTGTGCAGCACACCAGTTCTGACAATGTTTCCTGCTACAAGCAAATCCTCAACATGGTGTTTTCTAGCATTTGGGAAACATGATTTTCATGATGTGCATTAGCATGCTCAAAGGACTTTGGCTTGTTAGGAATAGTAGAAATGATTGAAAAATTGTGATATTTTAGAAGTGTATATAGTGTTACATACCATTTCCTCTTTAAGGTCAGAGGAAAGAAGGAAGGAATTTCAGAACTAGGAAACCTTGATTTCATAGCAACCCTAGCTGGGACTCTACTCATTTGTTCTGTGCAGTATTGGAATGTATATATCATTATGTTACTGAGTTTTAAGGTACCTTGAAGTTGAAGAGGACTTCAGTAATTCAGTGTTGATGACAGTATGGCTTCTCACCTACTGAATATTAAAATGAATTTTAAACCTAAACTGAATATCTTAGATAGCAATTTTGATCAGTTCTTAATATTTAAACTTGTTTGTTTATATGTATTTTTAGGCAATGTGAGATTAATTTAGATTTTGCACTACCAAGGAAAACAAGCCTATCATCTGACAGTAACAAAACATTTTGCATGATTGGCCATTGCACATCATCCCAAGAAGATCTGCTTCGACTGTCAGGGAGATGGGATCTTGGAAATCTGCTTCTATTTAATGGTATTTTTGTATGCTTTTTTCTTGAATAAGTGCTCATTTCCTCTTTCTTCTCCAACATCAAAGGCTTCTTTTAATGTCCTTTTTTAACATGCCAAGTTTTTACAGTAAAAACAACAATACACCCTTTAGCAGCATAATATATCAGGGAGAATGTAAGCAAATGTTTCAGTATCGGATACTTCCTAATGTGTCCTTCTGCCATTCTCTTGCTTTCTGTTTAATGCCATAATTGGCAATTTTCTTAGATTTTTTTAAAATAATATGTTGGGGTAGGGGATAGAGAGATAGTGATATTTGCTCTTTTTTTTCTTAAAGTACTCAATCTCTTACCTGGAAAATTGATTTCACTTACCTGCTGCTAACATGCTAGCTTCAAATTACATAAAGCATGTTAAAAAGTTAACAAAATCTGAACCACTGAATACTCTGAGTTAAGCATGCTTATTTCTGCGACTTGTACTTTGGAGATTTTAGATGTATAATACTCTTTCCTTGGGAAGTCTTGTCTAGTGCTTCTAGGGTGTTTGCTTAATGCTGAAGGCTGGAACCCTGGTGCTTTGTCACCTGGCATTTCAGACGCTGTGGCCCAGTCAGGACTACTCCACAAGTGAGATCAGTTTGCCCAGGATGTGTGGTGCACGCAGGTCCTGTGTGTGTAGGTGTGTATTTGTGGGCCATAGGCAAGACACTGGTCATAAATGTAACCTGTAGAATCTACATGGTCTGGTTGCCCTGTGCCTGCTGCCTGCACAACTGATGTGTCCAGAGAGCCCTGGATTTGCTGCTGTACACTTGTCATACACCCACACATCAGACCTGGGTTCTTCTGGATGCTTCTTTTGGGTTTGTGTTCTCAAGTCACAGATGACCCAAGATGTGCCGCCCAGAAAGGGAAGGGAGGTTCATTTGGTCTTCCACTTCCTACGGGGTTTTTTTTCCCTTCTGTCCGTTGTAGTGAGTTGTTACTGTTGCATCCTGCTCCGTCACTGCCCAAATCTAGGCAATGCAGCATGTTGTTCCTGTCTGTAATCTTGCTATGCTTTGAAAGCTTTGAGGAGGCTCAGATAGAAGAGTTTTTAATTTTAAAAAGTGAAATTATTCAGAGATGTTGATCTTTAGTTCATGCAGATCATTTTCCTGACTTGGTTTCAGTTGCCTTTGGCACTGAATTAATCTGGCCTGTGATGTGTCAGAAGTTACTGATCTACTGTAGCCAATAGCAAGAATTAGGCTGGACTGATTATTTTATCATCAGAGCCTGCAAAATCGTTGGTGATATTCCTTGTAAAATCTCTGATTCTACTAGCCAATGTATGAGTTTTGCTTTATTGTATCGTAAAGAGTTAACAGATTATTTTCTGGATTTTAGGTGCAAGTATTGGACCAGAGGAAGCATTTTACTTATACACGTGTGGCCCAGATTTCACATCTGTAATGCCTTGTAAATATGGCAAAACATTGACTGACTGCTCAAAGTACATAAGTAAAGAGATTCTACAATGTGAACAAATTAAGGAGCTCTTCATGACAAAAAAGGAAGTGGATGTTGGGGTTTTAATTGTAAGTTTCTACTTTAGAATGATCCTTAATCTTTTAGAACTAATTAAGAAAGTGGGAACGTGTTTCCTCCTGTCTCCCAAAGTGCTTCATCTGATCAAAGCAGAGAGGATCAAATCCTCTTCTCACTAAGATCATTGCAGTGTTCTTCCTATTTATTTTAATGGGAGCTGAACTCCACACAGGGTGACCATTTCATCTTGCTTTAGGTTGGGTTCTGAAAATTTATAGATGCTCCAGCCTCTATAAATAATACTGCACATTAAATCATAGTGGATAAATAGGTACCTCCAAAAACTCTAAGATACATAGCTCTTCCCTCCATTAGTGTAAAAGTAGCCAAGGACTGCTAAATTAACGTTTAAGATTAAAACTGAGAGAAGAGAGATGAGGATTTATCTGGCTTTGAGGAAGCAAAAGAATTAATCCAAATTCCTTGAAGGTTTTGGAGGAAGTAAGTTTGCATCATGTTTGGCTGAAAAGTAATTTTCCAGCTGGCAGATCTTGCTTTTCTCATCTTTCCTGACTGAAACAGCCCTGCCAGATGCAGGTGTAAATATACTTATTGCTAGAAGAATAAAATAAAACTTGCTTATCAGTGAAGCCTGCTACATTCTGGGAATTCATACAGTAGTAATTCCTGCTGTATGAATTGTTCCCACTAGAGGGATTTTTCTGATTTCATTTTGTAGCTGTAGGCAAAGGCTCATTCTGTCTGGATGTGATCCTTGCAGACAATGGTACTAAATTTTGAATAGGTTAAGAAGAAGTGAATGGGATAAGAGCTTAACAAATCAGTCATGCAACTTATAAGCTTATTTTGCCTTACAGATAGGCAGAGAAGAACCATGAGCTCAAGTGATAAATTAATCTTTGCACTTTTGCATAGGTTGCAAGCTCCTTAAATGAAATTACTTCTCTATTTTAAATAACCTTCCAAATAAGATCATTTTACATTTCTGTGAAAATAAGTTAGTTACTTTCCATAGAAGCTTTGATTTTGGTTTAAGTCTCTTCATTAGTGAAACTTGTTTTGAGTTTCTTATATGGCAAAGCTGATTAAAGAATAGAATTAAAACAAAAAGCTGAAGAAGATCTAAAAAAATTTTAGTATTTTGGACTTGCCATTTTAGAAAAGGAAACTATTTATATGCTCATTTTATTTTAAATTTGTCAGTAACTTTGTTTTTTATGCAAAACAGTTATGTAATTCTTCAGGTGATGAGAGAGGGATCCTTGGTGAAATTTCTTACCATTTTCTTAATTTTGTGTGCATTAACTATTGCATGAGTTTGCCAAGATTTGGGAATCCTGTTGCATTTTAGTGTACATGCATCCACATGCAACCTCAATGCATGTTAATGGTAAGGTAGAAATGAGCTGCCAAACTTGTTACTACTTCCTGTTAGGTGACTTTTGTTTGGCTTTTTGTGTCATTGGTATGTGGGGTTTTTGTATTAAATGTCTAGAAAAAAATGAAACTCCTTTTCTTTTCCAGGAGAGTCTTGCTGTTGTTTATACCACAAGCTGCCCTGGTCAGTACACCATATATGAGCCTGTCATTAGACTGAAAGGTCAAGTGAAAACTGTACCTTCTCAGAGACCTTTCAGTTTGAAAGAAGTTCAGAGCAATGTGTTGGACTCTCATCACCTAAAAGCACTTCAGCCGGTTGAATATAAAACTCTTCAGGGTATACTGCATGAAATTGGAGGCACTGGTGCATTTGTGTTCCTCTTTGCTAGGGTAAGGGGCTGGAGGAGAGGGGGGGCGGTGTGTGTGTTCTCCCATACAAAATTTTCCTTGTATCTTGGGTAGAAAATCATGTTATTCTAGCTGCCTTGCTAGAATAGTCTGCATGTGTTGCTTTTCTGTTAAAGAAAACTTGTGGGAAACTCCTGTGGCATAAGGCTGCATTATGCAGGTTGTCTTAAACTGGAAATTTAATTAAAATTCTGTTGCATTATGGTTTTTATAATATTGCTAGTATGTAAGATGGGGTGTTACATTCTGATCTAGAAATGGGGCTTATTATATTTTTAATCTCTGATTTTGAGGCACTTAAATTCATTGCATATCTTTAACCACTTTAACCACAGGATATTCATAATGCAAGTATGAATAAAAATGAGACTATATGGTGTGCAAAGCTTTAGTTTTATTTAGTGAATAGTGAGAACTTTTTGGTGATAACTGTTCAGCTGTGTTCAAAGGCTTATCCTGAGAAAAATTGCTATTTGAAAAACAGTAAGGCTGTAATTTAGTTACTGTTTAACTGTGACCTGTACATGGAGAGGCTAATATTTGTGCTAGCAGTCTCTGAAGTACTACAGTTAAAATCTACTGTAGGCCTAAGACTTGTCTGGTTTATATGCCTCTGGTATTGCTCTGAAAGATATGGTGAGAGTAGTAAAAAATGCAAATTAGATTATGGTTATAAAGACACTGCCTGTTGTAATTTCACCACTGATAGTGAAATCTGAGGCGAAAATCCTAATCCATGTTATTTTATGTAAATTTATGCTCAGTATCTGCTGTAGATCCTGCTGAAGACTGTTTGCATCAGTAAGGCAAGCAAACAATAGGTCAGCTGAGAGACAACACAGGTCTAATAATACAGATGTATAAATGTGTAAGTGCAGCAGAATTAACAGGTACATGTCAAGAGAACCTATAGGTTTCATTCTTGTATATTTTTGGTAAAATTTTTTGTATATTTTTGGCAAAAAATATTTGCTCTTGGGATGCAAGAATTGCAGAAAGCAAAGCGGGAAAAAGGATTTATGGTCTTCATCTATAAAATTGCTAGTCTCTTTATGGATAAATTAAAACTTTAATGTTTGACATTTACAGCGAGATTTAGTTTAGAACTTCAAGAACCTCTTTTTTATAACTTAAGCACTTCAGAAAAATACTTTTTTCAGGGCAAACAGTTTATTCTTATTAGTAGCTCATGTATTTACTGACCTTGTGACTGTAGTATGGCAAGTACCTTCTGCTTAAAATTTATTTAGAACATATTTTTTCTTAGAAAGGGATTATTGTATTTCCTTAGCAGATAATAATTTAGCATAATAGAAAATATCACTTCAAATATAATGTCTGAATGTACACACAGACGAAATGAAGGTTATGTACATAATCTCAAATGCTTTAGAAGAGATTTAATTCATAGATAGTTATTTAGGAGTGCAACAAACCTTTTTTCTAGATGTTTCTCACTTGAACTGTCTTATTAAATTTGCCTTTTCCTCAGGTAGTAGAGATAAGCAGCTGTGAAGACACTCAAGCTTTAGCACTACAACTTATACTGTCTTTAACAAAATACAATCAACAGAGAATACAGGAGATGGACAACTGTAATGGTTATTCTATGATTCGTCGGGTGCTGATCAAACCAAAATGCATTGTTGGATTTTGCATGCTGAAGGTAAAGTCCTCTTTTAAACCTGATATTTTGCTAAATATTACAACGAATCTAGAAACTTCTCTGAGATTTTAATTGTGCATTTGAAGCTTTTTACAAAGGCAAAACAGTGATTTGAAGCCAGATTGGTGTTGACCAGGTAGATATGTGTTCCGTATCAAGAGTATGCTGTCTCTTTAAAGATTTAAATGTTTTTGTGAATTGTATAGAACAACTGTACTGCCTTGTTTTGCTAATCAAAAAACAATTTCCCCCCTCTTTAAGACTCTCCTTGAAGGATGCTGCAGTGATGAGATTCTCTATGTAAACGAAAATGGGCAATTCCAGCTTGACCCAGATTCTACTGCAGTTATTCAAGATGTCCAGTTGCTAGAAAAGCTGCTGCTTGACTGGAAGATATGGTCTAAAGCACAGGTAAATATTTAATTTTGGAAATAGTAGAGATCTAAAAGCCAATATTTTAAAAAATAAGTATTATCAAGTCTGAAATTAATTTCTCCTGTTACATGTTAGTAACTGGAGTAGTAGTAGCAGTAGTTAGTTAAGTATTAAAATTTTCTAAAATTAACATTCCTTGTTTTTCTTTGATTAGCTGTTTGTAATATCAATCTCCTATGATCAATGATGGAGGTGGCCTTAGTGTATTAAATTCTGTAAATGTTCCGTATGCATATGACTTAATTGAATTGATAATTTTTTTGGTGGAAAAACTAAGGAGGACCTGTTTTCTTTTGGAGTTAAACTGTTGAAAATAACCATTTAGGGTTAATACAGCTAAGAATGTACAAAACTAATTTTAGACAAGTAATTTTTTTTAGCTTGATCATTAAAACATGCTTAATTTTGTACGAGCATGACTTTTCTGATTAGTTTCTAACCTGTTCTGATCTGACCACTTACACTCATTTAGTCATCATCTTAGGTGTAAAACTAACTTGACTTTCTTGTGTTTGTTGGTTTTTTTCCCTCAGTATGTAGACTTGCAAATATATTTTTGAAGCTCCATTCCTGTTTCTTGTTTTTCAGCAAGGTGTCTGGGAGACGCTGTTAGCAGCTCTAGAAATCCTTATCAGAGCTAACCATCACCAGCAGATGTTTAACATTAAACAGCTTTTGAAAGCTCAAGTGGTTCATCACTTCCTGTTAACTTGTCAGGTTCTGCAGGTACTTCCACTCTACTTTGTGCTTGGCAAATACTCATTTTTATTTGGGGAGGGTGGGGTAGAAGGGACTAAATTCTGTAGCAAAAGTTGAGTAGACTGTCCTCTGTGCTTCCAGACTACTTCTATCTTCAACAGGCATTGTAGCCATGGACTGGTACAGTTCCCTACTGGGTGCTCCATTTACTGCTGGACAGAAGGGACAGGAGCCTGAAACCATCTGCTGTGATTTGGAAACACAGGCTCTATGTTACTTGCACAGCCACACACCAGCAGGAGCTGAAATGAACTGTCCCTTTTATATAGAAAGACCTGAGATGTCTCTTGCTGGTTCTTGTCTTTGGTACTGAAAACCAGATACTGTGCAGGTAGTGAAGCGCTGTGCTCTCTCTCATCAGAGCTAATGGGGCAGCCTGCCTGTAGTGCTCAGTCTGAGCACTCATCTCAAAATTTTGGTACAGTAGTAGCTTCATCCCTGGCATGGAAACAGCTGTGCCAGAAAGGCCTTTAGAGAAATGTTTCAGTCCTTTGATACATGTTTTGATTTTGAAAATGGTTTCCTGCTTAAAGTACATGTATCTGTGAAAATATGTATTGTAATCATTTATTCCTCTTATTTTCTATCTTGCATTCCTTTTTATTTTGAGTTTCTCACTTCAGCACATGAAATGTATGCATTTATTGTTTTTTTCCTCTTTTAATGACTTTTTTTACAAAAATATTTTTCCTCATTTTAGTATCTGTAAATTTTTTGTTTATTCATTTTTGTGGTGTTTCCTACTTTTGGTACTTGTTAGTGATATAGTTAACTTCTAAAATTATATGTTCGTGCAAATGCCTAGACACAGAATGTTTCGTAATATTTCTCCTGTCATTTTGCATATTGGGGAAAAAATTAATTTCTTGATTAAAAAAATACTCAAATTGCTCAATGAATTGGCAATTTTGTGGTGGCTGATGAAACAAAAGTGAAACTATATAAGCCATTCTCCTTAGAGAAACTTATTTAAATTAACTTCATTTAATCTTTTCCCCCAGCAGTCTCAGTTAAGGTGCTTGGGTATCAAAAAAGGAGGTAAATTTAGCAAAGTTGGAAAGAAACAAGACAATCACCATGCTTACCTTTCAGTGAGATTTCCCACAAGTTTCTTGAAGTTCTGTTCTAAAATCCATATTTTTTTAATAGATTTTTTCAGGTAGCCGTTGTTGGAATACATAGAATGCTTGATTAAACTGAAATTATAAATATAATAATCAATTAATCTCAAATGTATATGTTTATAAAAATGGCTGCTGAAGTGGAAATACAGAAGACTCTGTGGTACTGTTCAGAAATTTATTAATAGGTTTGAATTAGTGGTAATGACAACCATTAATTTCTCTAAAAATATGTAATCCAGTGACAATAAACTATACTTTCAATAGTGATTCATGTCCTAAAGTTCCAGCATTTCATGGCAGAGCGGTATAGTATGAAGAAAATGCTCTTTTTTCTAAAAATCAACTTGCATAACATAAGCAACACTTGGTGCAGGATGGATTTAGATAACATTCAGGATGTACAGTAGCTCCTCTCAAAATTAAAGAATATGGCTTTATTAGCTGAGATGCTTTTCTTGTCTGTTGTACTGCAGAATGACAATTAAAAAAAAGACAGTTTGTCAAATGAAAATTGCAAGTAGCTTACATGGTACTACATTTTCTTTCTAGGAGCACAAAGAGGGACACCTTACATCCCTGCCTCGGGAGGTTTGCAGGTCATTTGTGAAAATAATTGAAGAAGTACTTGGTTCTCCTCCAGACCTGGAATTGCTGACACTGGTTTTCAATTTCCTCTTAGCAGTTCACCCTCCCACTAATACATATGTTTGTCACAACCCTACCAACTTCTACTTTTCCCTGCACATAGGTAAATATGTCACATTTAGATAAACAATAAGATAAAAATATGGTCATAAATTAATATTTTAAAAAATACTTTGCTGTATTTTAATGACTATGACAATGTATTAAAAATTATTGAACTGTTGGGACTTAATAGTGTAAACTACTTTTACTTTTCTTAAACAGGTTACAGTTAGACTGTTTACTTGGAGAGCTTTCTTCTGTCCATAGCCATAGATAATTTCTTTGGTGGTTATGCCTTTAACTTAAAGTTTGATGCTGCTAAATGATATGCTGAAGTTTAGCTACCTGTGTGGACATTTGTCCATGGGCAAATTTAGAAAAAATCTGTAAATGGAATTTAGCTTACCTGCAAATAGAACTTCTTCAGAAATGTGTATTTGGTCCTTTCTCCACTTCTACTTTCTTGTTTCCTGTTACTGAATTCCTAGAAAAACAAAGGGCCTGAGGAGCCTTTTTAGGAAGTGATGATTTCCACTGCAAGAAATCATTGTCAGGCACCATCAGTTCATTGTATACAAACTCCTGGCACTGCCTGTTGGGCTTTGAGGGGTGCAGACCTAGAACAACAGCTGCTTTAATATATCTGGATGGTCATGTTGGCAAAATGATTGATGTGAGCTTTAAAAAATGTATCTTGCTCTTAAGAATGTGAAACAATGTATAGTTCATGCTTTATATTAGCATTGGACAATGGAAGCAGTAACTTATGTAAACGTGGAAAGCATCATCCAAGTCTGAAATATTTCGTCCTTTTGCAAATACTTTTGTACCTCAAGTTTTAGTGATCAGTTTCAAAAGCAGCGCCATTGTGTTTATCTGTATCTGTCCTGTAACACTAACTGTTGTAAAATTCTGAGTAAGGGGAGAATGCATGTTTTGATACTTGCAGCCTTTTTAGGCTGATTGAGAACAGCCACCTGGTTTTGACATGACAAAAAATCACTTGTCACTACTCGTATGTCTGCAAGGACTGTCTTTAAATACAACTGCTGTAGTGCATCATAATATTTTTATTGTTCTAAAGTAAATTTTGAAGTCATATAACTAAACCAAAAAGTGCTTTTCCTCACTTGTTTGGGCTTGAGCACTTCTCATTAGCCTCCAGAGATCAGCTCAGAATGAAACCACCTGACTACTATGAGTCTTAATTTATCAGCAATGCAAACAAGAATCTTTTACGTAACTTTTCCCCTTATCTTTTCTTTCTAGATGGCAAAATTTTCCAGGAGAAAGTTGAATCACTTAGGTACCTGAGAAATTCCAGCAGTGGTGGGAAATCAGTAGACAATTCTGCATTTGTGATTACATCTCCAACTGGATTTACAGCTTTACCACTGGAAGGTAAAACAATACTGGAAAAACAAGGATGTTAAGACACAATCTTTTGGCAAATGGCTAGAGTGCCTTCAAGTGTTACTTTCCCACAGCTATTTCTTATAAAGCTCCCTCTGTCCCTTGGAGCTTGATGCCAGAACAGCAAAGTAAGGAGGATGGAATACAACATACTACCTAAACTGCTCGTCCTTATTCAGTTGAAACAAATTGCCACATTGATGGCTCAGGCAGTGAAGTGGACCAGATAAGCACCATCATTTTATTTGTTAAACTGACCTGCTAGAGATGTATGAAAGTGCCCTGACCAGGCAGCAGTTGAAGTAGTGAACCATAAGCAGCTGTCTTATCTGAGAAGAAAGCATTAAGATTATAGTTTTCTTTATTTGTGCATAATCCCTAACATCCATCCATACATTTCAGATCGTGTGTGGCTGGCTATGTTCTGGGTATCACAATGTAATACCTTTTACAATTGATGTCTTGTGGCTATTTTGTTTAGGAAACAGAAATTGAATCTTCAAGCACTGCATCACTTAAAACAATGTTTATTCAAGTTGTTTTAGTCTTTAAAGTAAAGAAGTGGTATCAAGAACATATCACAGTATTAAATTGTGTATGGAATCGGTCCTTTTCCCATATAGAAAATGTGTGAAATCTCATACTTCTAAATGAGTACTTTCAGTACTTTTTTTATCAGTATTACCAAATTGTTGTTTTTGAATAGAGATTATTCATGTGTACCAGAGGAATACTCAACATAATCTTTTTGTGAAAATAGATGTGTGAGGGTTTGTGATTCTTTATTTGATGTTCCAAATTTATATAAATGAATGTAGAATATGTATAATCTTATATTTAATCAGGAACTATAATAGTGAAAGGACAAGGAGTAATGGGTACAAATTAAGAGGGGAAGTTTAGGTTAGATAGTAGGAGGAAATTTTTCACTGTGAGGGTGGCAAGACACTGGAACAAGTTGTGTAGGGTGGCTGTGGATGCGCCAGCCCTGGCAGTGTTCAAGGCCAGGCTGGATGAAGCAACCTGGTCTAGTGGCAGGTGTCCTATCCATGGCAGGAGGTGCTGGGACTAGAAAATTTTAAAGGTCCATTCCAACCCCTTAGCTCTGTATGATTCTATAAAATATCTAAACTTCTATGTGTCTTGAGTAACCTGCTACCTGCATGTGGGTTTGCAATTTGTTGTACTACCTGCTCATGTGTGTGAAAGCTTGACTGTAAAACTGTTGCAGCTGTGTGGATCTCCCCAGTTGTGTGAAGGCCAGCTTGAACTGGCTGTATTGTTACGTGTATGTGTATGTATATTCATGTATTTCTTTTATATATTTCTCATAAAACGTACATTCCTAATGCATTGTCATTGTATTAGTACTAACTGATGCATAGTTTTCAAAATACTTGTGAATGAAAAAATTCTCCTTTTCTGAGACTGACAGGGAATTACTTCTACCAGTCTTGTATACAGACATCTTTCTCTCTTAAAACTATATTTTGTTAAAGACTTGTAATATGCTCTGAAAATTTGACTGTTTCAGGTCAAAATGTGCAGTTAAAAGCAAGCACTGTTAATTAAAACATGTAGTTATTTGTTTTAAATTCGAAGTGTGTGTAAAACCTTGGTGCAAAAGTTGTTGAGTAGTAATTTGATGTCCACTGAAACACTGCAGATTGGACCTCTTACACAAAGCTCCAAATAGAACAAGCTGCTTTATTTGACCTTGCTTTGAGCAAGGATTCTGGTGTAGACACCTCCAGATGTAGCCTCTACCCTCTGTGAGTCTATAAAAGTTCCTGCTGAGGGTTAGGTGAAAGGCTCATAACTTAAATCTAGGAACTCCAATATACTGGCAAAAATAACTTTGCATTTTGTTTCTTTCACATTTGTGACTTCCTAAATATGGCTGCATAATAGTTTACTATCTTTACTTGATTAACCAAATCTGAACTATGTTAGGCATTGAATCAGTTTTGCACATAAAATTAACTTGGGGAACTGCAATTTTAAACAGATGAAGAGTGTAACATTAAGAGAAAAGCTGGGTTTTAGTGTGACAGGAACACTGAAGAGATCCTTATTTTTCTAGGGAGCACTTCCAAGGCTAGTGTACAGCAGAAGATAAGCTCTCAGGCACCTAGAAGGCTTTCTAGAAGCTTACCAGCATCACCAACTTGCTCACCCCAAGCTCATCGAAGACCGACTGAAAGAATGGGAAGCAGTGTTGATGACCTTCAGATCCTTGGTGAGCGTGACTACGTTGATCTTCAGGGTAGAACAGGTTTTGTAGAAAGCTCTGAAACTATGAAGAGAGTACAGGAAGACCTGTTCCTTAGCAGCTGTGAGTCTGCAAAAACAGTTTGTGACTCAGAGCTAACATCTGCTGAAACATTTGAGGATATTGCAAAAGAAGTGGAGTTATCTGAAAATGCACTAGAGAGTAAAGAAGCTGATACAGACCTGAAATGTCATGAAGCTGCTGCTGGTGGTGGTGCAGCTGAGGCATCTCTACGTCGTCCAGACAATCTGAAAGGACTGCCTTCATTTCAGAAGGGCCAGAGTAATTTTGCAGGGTTGGGCTTGGCATTCTCTGTTCTTGGAGCATCATCAGCCATTGCTCGCTGGCCAAGCTTGGCTGACAAGAATGTTCTTCCTGAAGACTGGGACAGTCTTGCATTTTCTTCAGCTAATGAGAACACCCCAAAACCATCTGAAAGCCCTGATGACAGGTAAGCTCATGAAATAATAAACTAACATGAGTTTTAATTTCACAGTTCTTGCTCTTTATGACTATTCCATAAAAATTCAAAGTCTGAAAACTAAGGGAATGTTTTCAGTGGCTGTCGTACACAAATTTATTAAGCTTTTAGTGTTTAGAATGTTCTGTTGTTTCAGTTTTTGCTGTATTTACATAACAAATTTTAAATATCAGGAATTTTGCTATGTACAGTAAAAGTGGGAACTGCTCACAAAAAGAGTAATTCTGGTCAGATTGTCCTTTTTACTATCTGCCATCTAAAAATAAGTGTTAATGAAGATTGGTAGTTAGGAGTATTGGAGAAATTTCTAACCTGAACTCTCTTCCTGTCCCTCAAGAATTGCAATTTTGCATTTTTTTAATCTTTCCTGTTGTGGTAAAACATATTCCTCTGTTTCCAGATGTGCAGAGGACTATCTTGTGCTTATCTGTTGTGGATTATATGATCTCTTGCGTGGAGTTCTCCTAATCCTACCAGATATCATGCTAGAGGATGTGATGGACAAACTTATCCAACCTGATTATCTTATAGTTCTGGTGAACCACCCATCTCCTCTCATACAACAAGGAGTAATTAAAGTAGGCCTATATCAAATGTTTTCTCCTAATAAGATGTGAACCAGCATAGTTAACATTGTGATGGGATTTTAATATTTTTTGTTTACCTTTCTTCACTTTTCTACATTAATTTCTGCATTTTAAAATAAGTTTTCACCCTATAGATTAAAAAAAAAAAAACAAGCAAATCACAAAGCAACATAAACAGACTCTATGAATAGATAAATATAGTCTCTATGTAAGCCAAAGACCTTAAGAGCTTATGATACCATTGCCATTGTAAATGGAAACAATAATGCAGGAAGTCTGTGACACAAAACATGATACAGTTTGTAAAAAAGTGCCTGCACTTTTAGTTTGACTTGTAACAGAGTTGTCTTTGAGTTATTCTGAGAAGTCATTCAGGTATTTGTGGACTGAAGATGGACTTGAGGCTTCAAAATGTTTTCAGACATTTTTGTAGTATTAAGGACAGTGTTTCTGTATGATGACATTATGTAAGTTAAAGACTTTGAGTAGATTTCTATTTTAATTTGAAAAAGAATATGGTTTTATTGAAAACAAATGTCATGCATGCATTTGCATCCACACTGGAGTGCAAGATTGAACAAATATAAAAAGTTTGAGTACTTATGTATGCATTTGCTAACTGTTGTGTGTAATTTCATCTGCCCCAAACTTGATGAAAAACGTAAGAGTGTTCAGATCAAAATATTATCAGATGTAGGTTGTAACAAGATTGCAGCTGCAAGAGTATAATTGATGTTTGCAATCTTGAATTTTAAAAAAATTTACTTCAATCATAGACAACAATTTAACTTTCAGGGCAGTTATATTAAATGTTTAACTCTTATACCATAATTATGCATTTATTTTTAGTTGTTGGATGCATATTTCAACAGAGCAAGGAGGGAACAGAAGGAGAAATTCTTAAAGAATCGTGGCTTTTCCTTGCTAGCCAACCAGCTGTATCTTCATCAGGGGACTCAGGAAGTTGTAGAATGCTTTTTGGAAATGCTTTTTGGCCGTTCTGTTGGCTTGGATGAAGAGTAAGTAATGCTTTTATGTCCTGTAACAATAGGTGAGTTACAAGAAGTGCACTTGTCTGGTCAACAACCATAAAAAAGGTTCTTCCAAAACTATTTTGGTGTGTTTTGCTTGTTTAACATTGAAGTGTATTAAAATCCTTAGGGCTAATGTGTGGCCCTTAAACTGTTTGTAAGCAACTTCATCTGATGGAGCCTGTCAGCTGGGATCTTGTAAACACTCAGACATTGAGTACCTCAGAGGCCTTGAACTGAAATGCCCTGTAATCAGTTTAATTCTCTCTGTCTCTGATCCTACATGAAACTGATTTACATCTTTAAAAGTTTTAAGTAGTAGTCACTAGACTTCTCCTCTTGGATTTTGGTACGTAATTAAAGAAAAATCTTGATGCCACAGCTGCTTCCTTCTCTAAATTTAAATGGCTGTCTCTTTTAGGGAAAATCCCAGAGACACACCATTTTCATGAACCAAAGAGCCACCTCATATTGACAGAAAAGGAGATTACCTTCAAGCAGGCAGCTATATAAGTAAATTATATTTCTTAGAATTAGTATGACTACTTAATGCTTGTACAGAAATCACACGTGCAAATATAATCATTGGAAAAATCTTGCAAAAAGTTCCTTTTCAATTGCTGTCTCTGCAGGATTTGTAGCCAAATTACTTATGCCTCTTGACCTGACCTTCACCACTCAAAAACTATTCTTGTTTAACTGCAATATTTAGTCATGGCGGCTTAACTTGCCCTGAGGCAGAGAACTGTTACTTCTTCAGGATTTATTATGAGGCTGGAAAGAGAATTCTAATCTCTCAAGTTTTTGGGATTGTCTATGATAGTCATATGATGGGCTGATAACCTTATAATAGTAATGCAGTTTTTTAGTGCACAAATAAAACAAGGTCTGAAGCACTGCTTTGAATTCTACCATCACCATTAGCCCGGTGACAAACTTAATTAAACTTCAGCAGTACGGAATATAGGATATCAAACCTGCTGCCATCAGTATATTGTTATGGTGATGACAAGCTGTATATGTTCTCCTGATGGTGTCTGTTAATTATCATAGTGACTGTTGGAAAGGTGATGCAACATTCTTCTACACTGATTAAAAACCCCTCTATTTTCATGAAGACTACATTGTAGACAGCTGGTAGCTAGCTGAAGCATCAGATTTACTTTTTAGGCACTTCATTTCTAGGTGACTCTATGAGAAGTTTATTTTTCTCTTATGGGATTTTTTAGTAGATAGGTATTGTTGCTGCAAGAAAATGTAGGAAATTACCATGGGTGTCTTTGCCAAAATGTGTGATACATAACTGATATTCCAGTTGCATGTATTTTTTTTTTGTTATCAGATTGTTCTTTAGGAGGCCATTTACTCATATTCTGTTAACAGATTTGATCTGGAAGATGTCAAGAATGTTGGACTCTTTCGAAAATGGTGTGTCATTCCTGTTTTGGGTCTAATAGAGAATTCTCTCTACGATAATGTTCTGCTGCATAACTGCTTCTGTCTACTCCTTCAAATCATAAATTCCTGCTCAAAAGTTGCAGACCTACTCCTTGATAATGGTTTGCTTTATGTGTTGTGTAATACACTGGCTGCTCTCAATGGACTGGAAACAAAGTGAGTATTATTTCTGTTGCTATCAAATATTCTAGGCACAGCCTTAAGGCTAGCAAGAAATTACTGCATTGTGTTTTTCCTCCTTTTTGAAATTATCAGAGAGTATGTACAAAATACTGGGTTTGAGGTTTTCAGCTTAATACCTGTAAGTTAATCTTTAGTCAGTTCAAATAATGGAATATAAAATGTTCTTTCCATACCTTAAACATTCAAGTGAAATGACATTTTAAAATGCAAGTTTGTCACACTGTCTTCACTTTCAATGCTTTTCTTAATAAAACTGAACAGTAAGATAAAGGCCCAGGAAGTGGTAGCATTCTACTGTATCTATGGCCAATATCAAAACTGAAGAATAGTCTCTCCTGTGCTGCCTATGATTTAATATTTGAGATTTTGAGTAACTTCAATGACTTTAGTAGCTATAAAGATTCTATGCTTTTAAAAAGGTTATACAGATAACAATGGACAGGGTTTTCATATTTTATTTCATTAGTTGGTATCCTGAAGAAAGGGAAAGGTTTCCTTTTTACCTCAATATAGTTTTTGTTCAGTGTGATTACAAAATGAGATGATCATGATATTTTTTTTGAGAAATATAGGATCTCAGACTTGTTCTTTATTTTAAAAATCTGATAGTAATGCGTAATTTCTTTTCTAATAAAACTGTGCTGCACTTAATAATGCCTCAAAAATTTTCAGGCATCCAATCTGCTAAAGTTAATGCTAAAGTAATGTCTTGAATTATAATTTTCTAGTCTTCAGCAGTGACATTTTTATATGAAGTACAACATAATATGAGGTACAGTTGGCAAAAGTAGCGAGGGGAATAATAATGGGTCTTGTTAAGAGTTACAATCTACTAGAATTGTCATGTTTCTGGTAACTACAACTTTGTTTGCAGCATTCCCTTGAATGACTACAAGTTACTTGCATGCGATATACAACAGCTGCTGGTAGCAGTTGCAATTCATGCCTGCAGCTCCTCAGGTTCTCAATATTTTCGTGTTATTGAAGACCTCATTGTGCTGCTGGGTCATCTCCAAAATAGTAAAAATGCAAGGATGCAAAGTAAGTTGTCTGCTAATTTTTGGGATCATGGGAGTGGAAAAGTAAATCCCTTCCCCACTGTTCTTTGTTTAATATTCCTGCTGAGGGAGAAGGGGGAGTTTTCTGGTGATGAATTTTTCTCTTCCAAGTGGTTCTCAAATTAGTAGTTTCCCTTAAGAGCCTGCCTTGTGGTCAAGAATTGTGTACTGCTAATCTGAAAAAACAGTGACTGTAAGAGTTCTTTAAGGATATTTAAATGAAAGCATTCTGTACAGTTTCATTTAGCTTGTTTTGGAGTAATCAAATGCAATGGCTTTTCTCTGAGAGCTCATTTCTGTAGTGTCAGTGTCTGTGGAATAGTGAGGTGACTTTGTGTGACTCCTGTGGAGTCTAGAGTTTTATAGCTCTTGACACATTTTGTGTTTTGACTTGTTCCAAACATCTGGTAAAAATTCCTGAAGATGTGTGAAGCATGTCATGCATACTTTCTATGCCTCTCTCTCTAGATATGGCAGTTGTTCTGCAGTTAAGAGTTCTTCAGGCAGCCATGGAGTTAATAAAAACCACAGCAAGCCAAGATGCTCAGGAGCAGGCCGGTTCAGCCCCGGCAGCCTCGGCACCACAGCGCGCAATGTTTCAAAAGCGCAAAGGCATCGCGGGTGAGTAACACAAGTGTAGCATTCCTGTACTTCCTCCTGTGTGTATTGCTTGGTGACTCCATGGTGTTGCCTTCTTTGGGGATTCTCTTAAACTCACAAGTTGCTTAGTAAAGGTGTTTTTAAAGTAATTTGTAGTGGTTGTAATAGCCAGCCTCACAGTCAGTTAATGCCAAAACCGAGTTAGCGCTTGTTAATAACACAGCTATGATGAGGGGGTTGCTTTGTTGCACAACTTTTCATTAGAGACCTTCCTGAAATAAAAATAAATACCTGCCATGCCAAATTTATACTTTCAAGCGCCAGTGTGGTTGTGTTTTTAAAACCTGTGTTGAATTCTAGCTTTAGCAGTAATACTTTCCCTGTATTTGATAGCTAGTCAGTCCTTCTGTAAAGGTTTTGGGGTTGTCTGGATGTAAGTTGATTTTGTGTGTCTCTTACAAATAAAGCTGCATTAAAGACATCACAGAAGATAAATTTTAAAAACCTGGCAAACACTTTTTATTCCCTGTTTACTATGGGAATGTTTCTCTTGAGATGGTCAGCTTTTGAGACCCCTCACCATCAACCTAGTGAAACATTGTATATATTCATTACAGTGAAAATATTTTTATATTAGTGAACTTGGTAAGGCACTAAAGGTAAATAGAAATACTTCCAAAAGAAGGAAGTACAGTCAAGGCCTCCCAGTTCATTTCAAGAAAATTCTGAGGAATGTCCTTGTAAGTTAGATTCTGTGCTTCTGTTAGTGGCAATGGGTATGATACATAATGTCTATGCTGATATGTCTGGCTCATCATTTGTGCTGATGAACCCAGTCTGCAACATGCAATATTTTGTTGTATCACTGATTTTTAATCCTTTATCCTATTTAACCAATAAAAAGAGGTATAAAAGTATGAATGTTTAGCACAAGGATATGGAAGTCATACAATGAATCTGATCTTGAAACTAACTCATTTCCTGTATTACTTATTATTTGAAATTTATATATTTATTCTCAAAATGCTTTAAAAATAAGACAAACACCCCATGACACTTATGTTCCCTTTGATACTGATGTATTTGAAATGTTTGTTTCATTAAATGATGTGAACTCTGGATGAAAATAGTTGTTGAGTGATTGAGTTTTTGTGCATTTTAGTAGAATTCTATTCATGTTTATCTCCTTAAAGGTTCCAGGAAGTTTTCACTTGCTCAGTCTGATGCTCTGCTGGTGAAAATGCGCTCACTGGCAAGTGAGGAATTCAACATGATGATGCAGCGGAGAATGAGCCAAGAAAATCCTATCCAAGCCACTGAATCTGAGTTTGCACAAAGGTTACAGAGGCTGACTGTTTTGGCTGTTAACAGGCTCATTTATTTAGGTAGGATTTATTTTTCTTTGTTTTGATCAAAAATGAATTCTTGCTTTCGGAATGCTGAAGTGTTAGAGAGGAAAGTTGTTCTATTAACACAGGTTCAATGGATTTAGCCATAAAGCATCAGTCTCTATGGTTTGTCTCTCAGTATTATGTAACTGGCAATCTGGGTAATGTTTTTATCTGAATGAACTGAGCAAGTTGTTTTATTTCTACATTAGTCCATTCATGTGTTAGCTGCCTGAATTATTACCTGAAGATTTAACTGCCAAAGGGAGCATCTGCTCTCTTAAAATGCAATTTTTCTATGAAATGGCTACATTGCTTAGCAAGACTTGATGACTTTGAGAGCTAATTCAAACTGTGCAGAAGGTAGAGAGTGTAAGTATGGTAAATATATCAGTAAAGGCAGTATTTGATATAACGCCAACTAAGGGTTTGTAGGATTGTCTTGCTTGAGATGGTACTGATCAATATGTACCTCTTAAATTTTAAGCCTCTACCGAAGAGTGCCTTGATGTACTGGGTATAACAGAAAATGCAAGTCAAAGCAGACTTTCAGCATCCCAGCTGGAAGTTCCTGAAGAGGAAAGCCAGCAAGAGCTGACTAGCAGAATAAATCCTTTTCTTAAAGAAATGGTCAAAATGTTGGTGGAAGGAATCAAAGTATCCATTGTAAGTAATTAGATGCTGTCCCTATTAAAGCATGTTTCATAAGGTTCCTTTATTAGGAGCATTCATGCATAGTATATTCTGTCCATAAATGCTTTTTTTACTGCCTGTCTCCGTTCAACTGTGGCATTAAAAGCCCTGTTCAGCTTCCCAGTTACTTTGCAACTATAAAATAAAAAATGGATCTGTTCTGATTTTTACCTTTACTTTTAGCAAAATTCTTGCTTGAACAAGAGCACAGAATTTAATATAGCCTTTCTTGTGCTATGAAAATTTGCTTGGTGTCTTAAACTTCAATATTTATGTTTGCTGAAGCCTATAAAACCAGATCTTCTGTGCATCCACAAGTGGTGGAGATTTTGGGGCAATTTTTTATAGTATATTTTAGAGTTGGGAAGGAGAACTTACTCCTTTTTCAATTCTTGCTAAAGCGCTGAAAGTCTTCTAACATACAGGTGTTAACTTGTCAGCCTTTCCAAGGTTTTTGCTTGGATAATACCAGGTGTGTTATTAGTCTTCCTTAAGTCATCTTGGTAAAAGTAGTTCTACCTAATTTTCTTTCTACCTCATAAAAATTACATTTGATATGTGTATTATCTTTCCATTGTGCCACACTTGTAGTACTTTTCAAAGATGGCAGGATTTTTCTTGTGAACATGCATACCTCCTTCCAGTGCCTGGTTTCTAATCTTTTTAGGTAATCCATTCAGAAACTGGTGATTAATGTAAAAGGCCTGTTGATTAAAATAAGCAATAAAAAACCCTTTGGTTTTTAAATCCTCTGCATCACAATTTTCGCTTTCTGTGTTGTTTTTCACAAATGCCTTTTAACCCATAATAAGAATCACTCTACTAAACCAAAGCACTTATTTTGGTAGATAAAACTGTCTTGTATTTTGATCATATTAACTGTGTTTATTTTGTAATGTGAAAAACTTGATAGAAGAAAATCCTAACCCTGTAATACTAAAAAGTTGTCTTCATTTCTTAGGCCTCCAGCAGAATGAGCACTCCAAAACAGCAGTGGAGCAGAATCCTCTTGTTATGTAAGGACACATTCCGTACACAGCTTGGGAGGCTTCTTGTGCATAGCTTGTCTCCTGTAAGGCCTCTGCAGGAGAGGAAGCAGGCTTTGGAGATGGTACACGAAGTAAACCAGCAGGAGATTTTGCGTGACTCTCTTAGCCCAACTTTGCAAGTAAGCTCAAGAGATTTGGAGGGAAGTTTCTAAAACTGTACTCAATTTTTTGTCTAGATTTTAGTATTATTTAGAACTGTATGTGGCTAGTTGTTCACTGCTATTTCAGCAATGTTTAGTGGCTGACAATTGTCGTACAGAACACCTGTGTGTATCTCTGCAATTGGTATACTAACCGTAGGACAGATAGAATTACGTCTGGGTATATTGATGCTGTTCTGCATCAAACATATCCCCTGTGCAATGCAGAAACAAAAGGTGATACTGGTTTTAACATGAAGGATTTTACTGAGGAAGTTAGGAATTAACGTACCCTAAAAAAGCAAATTAAGGAAGGAATTGTCCTTGCTTTGGAACTCTTAACTTCAGATTTCTTGAAGCTTGTAAGAATTGATTGCAACTAGATTTTAAGCAATCAATCCTCAACCAAAGCAGTACTCTTTTCTTACTCAGCCTTTATTAGTTCTTAAAGTGGGATTGTGTATGCCATGTTTTTAAGTTAAAAAGTTGAATGGGTTCTCCCTGCTTTTCTGAGTTAGTCAGAAGAAAGCTTCTAATTTTACTGTGTTAGTGCAAGCTTGAAAGCAATCATTTCTTAGAGTCACAAGGAGGAATCATCAGGTAGGAATGTTGCCGTTTGAGATCTTCAGGAACTGCAAGAATGAAATAAGACATGCCACAGTTTGAGTCACTGTATACTAAGGAGAGAAAGTATTTATTGGATTAGTTTATGGCACATATTTCTGATCACATATGTGTTATTCAAATAAGTAACTTTTATCAGGTGGGAAAGAGCTGATGTACTAGCAGTGGCTTCTGTGTGGGAGTGTCATGTTGAGTGTATTTATGGCTTATGTCTGCTTGACTTCATTATCTGTCAGCTCTAATTTGATTAATGAAGTGAGGTGTAGTGTTCTTGGCAGGCAAAATTAGAAGTCTCTGGCACATATTTCCTGAAGTGTAAATAAGGCTGCAGGAGCTGAGTACTGGGGGAAGAAACAGTTTTCTTGCAAGCCATTTGAAAAGTCACAAGGTGCTGAGGCAAATTTTATCACGTGAGGATAAAATGCAGCATGTTTTTCTAGTTTTATAAAAGTTTAACCATTAAAGATGTCTTTTTCTTTAAATTAGGGAATAATTACAAGAAATCTGCACAGTCTGAGTAGAACAGGGAATAAAGTGGAAATGAGCGTGACCATACATCTGTATTCTCCTCTTTCCTTCTTTGCATCTTCTAGCATGGGCCTAAATTAGTGCTCTATTTGTATGAGTTAATGCACAATCACAGCGATGGAATGACCAAAGAACAACAAAGAGCAGCAGGAGACTTAATGAATACACTGAAAAGTTGTGGCTATAAATGCATTCCCCTGAGCCCACGACCAAAACCAGATTTAATAAAAGCTTTGAAAGAGGTTTGTGAATAAAACTTTGCTTTAAAAATTGGGTGCATTTGAGGCAGTTGTCTTATATGGGATCAGAATTTAACTGCAGACTGTGGTATTCTTTGGTGCATGGCTTATGCCATGGGAATTCTCTTTGGGTTATCAATATTACTGTCACATATTCTCAACTCTTCACAGCAAGCTCACAAGCTTCTTGGTCAAACATATTTTATCCAGAGGAAGATGGGAGTTCATAATAACCTACTAGTATTTCTTGCAGAGAGAAAAATTATATATAAATATAATAAAATGGCAGTAACTGAAATGAAGCCTGGCTGGTTTAAAATGCTGTGAAGATATGAGTTGAACAGTTTTGTCACTCTACCTTTTTAAAACTGGCATACCCTTTAGCCTCCCCTTCCTTATTTTGTCCATCTGAGAAAAGAAAGTAATATGTAAAACTTCCATTCAGGATCAGAAGAAATATGAGATGGAAGAAGGTGTAAACAAAGCTGCTTGGGAGAAGACAATGGCTAATAATCGACAGAGGTAAGTACCTTAGAGGGGCTGCAAGGACTTTAAGAAACATTCTCTGTTCAGCACTTCCCATTGCAAAGCTGCCTATGTGATTATTATGGATGGATTTTTTTTTCAAATTAACAGCATCACTAGCTTTCAGACTGTTAAGTATACTGTTCTGTTGTAGACATATGCATTTTGGTAGGTTGGATAATAAATGGCATTATGTGAACCTCAATAACATATTGGTTTTTGCACACTTTACCTTTAATTTTATGACTATTGCATCTGTCCAGTCACCTCTCCTGTTGCTGTGATCTGTAAATCTGTCTGCAATTAATCCTGATTTTCAACAAATGAAACACTGTGTTTGATACAACTTGAATATTTTTGTGAGCTATGCAGACTACTGCTCCTTGGTGTAACTGTAAATTTCAGTACATTGTGGTAGGTTGAGGTTTCCATTAATTTAAATTTTGAGGCTTTGCCAAGAAATCTGATTTGAGATGCACACACATTGTGCTTTAAAGTAGTCGAGTGCAGTAGCTGTGAAGGTCAGCTTAGTCAAGTCCATGCAGACAAGTGTTAAGACTTTATTATGTTGAATTACTTAGGAGACTTAATCAATGATAAATTAGTATCCTTACTCCAGATTTTTATTATAATGAGTATACATGAATTAGTCAAGCACATTAATACGTAGCCATTGATCTTCTGACTGGCTTGTCTTGTCTTTGGCCAAAAGTAATAGGTTTTTTGATGACTGAAGCAGAAGGTACTCATGAATCTCATTACGTAGGCTAAGTTGTTCTGCATCTGCTGTAACAAGAACTCTACATATCTACTGCCAAACTGATTGTATTTTATGAGGCATTTTGGTGTCTCTCTTTTTTCAGTGTTGTTTGTATGGCATTTTAAAACACAACTCTTCTCCTCAGTCTCTTTCAGCGTCTTGATACAAAATCTAAAGACATTTCTAAAATAGCTGGAGACATCACACAAGCTGTGTCGCTGTCACAAGGAATGGAAAGGAAGAAAGTAATCCAGCACATCAGGGGGATGTATAAGGCAGAGCTAAGTGCCAGCAGACATTGGCAGGAACTTGTTCAGCAGCTTACCCATGATCGGTGAGTTCTCATCTCTGTGAAAGTGAGAGAGACTTGATGCCTGACATGCGCTTCTCATTCTACTCAGAGGCATATGAAATGGAGATGATATTAAAATTAGAGTTACTTTTACCAACCATCTGATAGCTAGACTTGTAAAAGACTTGATTTTTTTTCCCCCTATCTTTTAGGATCAGTAGCCATGTAGTATTTCTATCCCATTTAGACAGTTTTTTTCATCATATGCATTTTGCTGTGCCTAATACAATGAAGTGTATCCTAAAGTTTTCATATCTTACACAGCGTAGATGGAGTAAAAAATATTTTTGGGGTAATGTTACTCACATTAGCATCTAGATACCCTGTTCACTAAATAGTGTAGAACAAAGGATGTAAATGTTGATGAGAAACCAAACTATGGTATTTTCACCACTGCAGAACTAGTATTATCTCATGTTTGCAGCAGCAGAGTTTTCAAAATAGTGTTGGATGCATTGTACTGCTGTTTTCATTAGACTGAGTAACGTCAAAAACAATCTTAGTAGCAGCTTGTGAAAAGTCATTCACTGGAATAGTTCATGAAAATAAACTACAGAATCCAGTCTTTTAATAACTTTTCAGAAATAATTGCCCAGTGTACTTCTGTGCAACTTCTGTCTTTCTACTAGTTAAAGAAGAACAGAATTAATAAGCACATACACTGCCTCTTCTGCCAAACTCCTAACATGTATTTTTTTTTTACCAGAGCACTCTGGTATGACCCAGTCTATTATCCAACCTCTTGGCAACTGGATCCAACAGAGGGCCCAAACAGAGAGAGGCGCCGCTTGCAGAGGTGCTACCTAACTATTCCAAACAAATACCTTCTCCCAGACAGGCAAAAGCAGGAAGGTAATTAAAACATCTTCAATGTTGAATGTAGTATTATGTCTGAATTTTAATGACTGTTACTACCTTATTATTTGTGATGTCTATATAGGTGTGATAAAAACTCCATTGTCTTACTTATTTGAAGACAAAACACATTCTTCTCACTCCTCTACTGTAAAGGACAAAGCTGCAAGTGAACATATAAGGTGAGTTTTGGATAACACTTGCTTCCCTTTCCTGTCTTTTCCCAATCAAATGAAACAGTTGTCTAAAAACGTTTTTTGTCTTAAAAACATTTTTTAAAAAATCAAGTGGGAAATGAGACTAGTGTCAAAAATAGTAGGCATTTTTGCTTTACTCAAAGGCAAAAGACTAGAGCCATCAAATACCATCTGGTGTGCTGTGGATAGGACTTGTGGGATAACCTGAGGAGATCTCTTATTTTCACTTAGTAGCACAGCCTGGCCTAGATATCTAAGATCTGGTAGGTCTTGCCATCAGAGTTCAAAAGCAAATTGTCTTTCCATCCTCTCTGCTTTTATCACTGCATTACTCAACTCTGCAGTTGTGTCAATTTGCCACCTGTTACAGGCACTAATACAGCCTAAAATAACTGCAGAGAACATACAAAGAAATAAGTACAAAAACATAAGCAAGTCTAGAAAGTTGAGGTTCTATTTTCTTTTCCTCTTTGGGATATGAACCATTAGTCGTGGTGTTGGACAGTTTTTCTTCAGCTGTAACCTTGTAGGCTGTTTGATTTAGGTTGATTTTAGGTCTGCTGAAAGGTACATAAATCCATAAAGATAGGCATTTCCATAATCCATAAGCATTTCCACTTTGAAATATTTCAGAGTTAATCGAAGATGTGTAAGTGTGGCACCTTCTAGAGAGACTGCTGGTGAGCTATTGCTAGGTAAGTAGAATTTTCAGTCAGAATTTTTGGTGTAAAAGTCTGCTGTATATATAAACCTGGCTATTTTTTTATAAGTAATCGATCTGTTGCCTGACTTTATGGATTACATACTTTATATATCAATTTTGCCTTTCTTCTCTACTGTTTTCATGTGTGCTGTTTGAACTGCCAGTGAATTTTAAGATCTGAAGACCACTTGCTAAAAGATGTGGAATGATAGATTGTATTTCTGTCAAGTACTATCTTGCCCTAGGTACTATTATTAGCATTCTTAACTCTTGAATACTGTTTATATAACCCAAAGATACATTGTGCAACATCATGTACCTTTTCATAACTATTTTTTGGTGTAGGAAAATGTGGCATGTATTTTGTTGAAGATAATGCTTCAGACACAATTGAAAATTCGGTAAGTGTTAGAACATATTGTCCAGCTTTAACTTTTCCAAACTATGGCCATGAGTAGCTTTCTTCTTCAGCAATTTCAGTGGCAGTAGTCCTAGAGTTAGAGAGCTCTGGACAAAGCTAACCAAACTGATTCATTTGGTTTGTGTTGCTTCTGTTGGTCCTGGCTATGGAATTGGTGGTGATAGAAGGAAACAGGAAAGATGTGGGCCTGGGACTGGGAGGGAATGAGGAATGGGTGATGTGAGAGGCTTCTGCACCTTGCACTCTGTTGCTTTGAGTTCATCAGCAAAGTACACAGAGTTTGCTTTGATCAGCACCTGAGAACTTGCCTTAGTGGAAGCTGGGGGCACTATGATGTGCAGAAAGTCACAGGTGTATGACTTGTGCTGTGCTCCACAGCATCTCATTCTTGGATTTTACTTATATATGATGTTCTAGCTCCTCCCTTTTCCTATATAAGAGGATTGTTTCATGAAGGAAATGGGAGCTGAGCTAATCTTTGATACACAAAGGCTCTGATGTGTAAATTGTTCATAACAGACATGTAAAAGTAATCAAGATATGCAATGCATTACTGAAAGCTTTAAACTTTTACAGAACTCTTCCTTGCTGAACACACAGTTCCTGTGGTTTAAGATGGTACCAGCTGCTTTGTCCTTCACAGAACTGTCAGAGCTGGGATTCACAACAAAGCTTTGCTTGCTCTGATTTGCTGTCCAATATTTTTAGTTTAAGAGCCATTGAAAATGTGGCATTGCTTGCTACTGCTGGGTAGGGAACTGGAGCAGCTAAGGAGCACATGTCATGTTCTACCCACTGCCTTGAGGAGAGCGTAGGATGGGGAAAGTAGCTAAAGAAAATCACAATGTATTAAAGCATTGCATTAAAATTGAAGTTTGCCTTATGGTATGCTGTATTGTTATAAACTGGCTGCATTGAAGGGTTTCTTGTTTGGAAAATCCACTATTAAAATGACTTTCTAAATTGCAAATTCTACAGAGTTTTCATGGAGAAACTGAACCAGCATCATTTTCTTGGACCTATGAGGAAATTAAGGAAGTTCATAAGCGCTGGTGGCAGTTAAGAGACAATGCTGTGGAAATCTTTCTAACAAATGGCAGAACTTTACTCTTGGCTTTTGATAATACAAAGGTACTGTGGCACTAATGCAGAGTAATGCTCCAAAGCATTTTGCTGCGTCTTTATAATATGTGTATTCATACATTAGGTTTTTAAGGAGACCTGTTGCATGGACTAATTAAGTTCTGCCTCATACCTTTGAAAGAACTTGGCTCAGCTAGGCTTCTGGATGATCATAGGCATGTTGTAAAATGCATCTCTGATCTATTAAGATGTTAAAGAATCTTAGTGATACTAGACATTATTCTGTTACAGCAGATATCTGGAAATACACAAAATGAGAGAAACTTGCTCTTGGTAGTTTTAAGGTTTTAAATTGTATGATTAAATCTGTGGTGTTTTCTTCTAGGTCCGTGATGATGTGTACCACAACATCTTGACTAACAATTTGCCTAACCTTTTGGAATATGGAAACATTACTGCTTTGACCCACCTGTGGTGCACAGGACAGATTACTAACTTTGAATATCTGACTCATTTAAACAAACATGCGGGTCGCTCCTTCAATGATCTCATGCAATATCCAGTATTTCCTTTTATACTTTCTGACTACACCAATGAAACGCTGGACCTAAATGATCCCTCAGTATATAGGTAATATGAAGTGCTTGCAACTTTTTTTTTTCCAAATACTTGATCTGATCATCCTATATAGCTTTTTAGCTTTGTTGTACTAAACTGCACACACACACAAATGGAACTATTCAGGGACAAGCCTCATCTCCAATAACTTGGGCTTTTACAGTAAGTGTCTGCTTTGTCTAAAACAGATGTGTAGATTCAAATGCAATGTATTGGACTTACACTGTCTTAATAAGCTATGTGTAATTCACAGAATTAAATAGAAGCTGTATGTTTAAATTCATATGATTACAGACTTCCAGGCCAATTAGCAAAAATGAAATAGAAAAGGAAATACTATCATAAATTACTTGGCCAGTTACAAAATAAGTCTTCATTTGAATGGATTTGAGTGAATTGTCCCACCCTAATAAATTTCTGTTATGCTGATTTTACATTTGTGTGTGCTAAGAATTTGCCTTTATAGGATGCCTCTGATTTGACTGAGGCACTTGCCATTTGCTTGCCTGTTACTGTGCTGTGGATCTGAGTTTGCCTTTAGCACTAACTAGAAGTTGCTTTTTTATTTTCTGAAGTTTCTTCAAAACTGTTATTCTTAATGATGTGAATCAATATTGTAATAAAAATTACAACATATCAGTACTGCTTTTGTTGCAGAAACCTGGTCAAACCAATCGCTGTGCAGTCTAAAGAAAAAGAGGATCGTTATGTGGATACTTACAAGGTAATTTGGATAACTTTTTCTTCTTGCCTTTGTCACATGTATAAATGACTCAGTGGCTTTAGTTTTTATAACATGCATTTATTGGGGAAGAAGAAATCACAAATACAGTATTTCATGGCTACAGAACTCTTATTTCCAGTATATTTTCCAGGAAACGTTTCATAGGACTTGTTTTATAATATGCTTGGAACTTAAGTTTTTTCCTATAACTGAAATCACAAATCAGTTTAGCCCATCCATGTGATACTGTTGAGGAATTTAAATGGATACCACCTTATGGGAACTTGTATACATTTAAAGATGCCTAAAGATCAGGGAGATAATTTACTGCTGTTTAGTTGACATTACTTTGGTGAAATCTGTAGCTGTTTTTCTGTTTGATAACAGAAAGGCTGTTTTCCCTCAACTACTCTTGTTATTTTAACACGTCCTACTATGATGATGGTGCTTTTTGATTTTCTTCCTCTTTAAAATGTTTTAAAGGCTGTAGGAAATAGCAGCATACTGGGGAATTAAAGCATCTGCAGCTGGACTTTCAAACTGGTCTGTGTTACCATGGTCTATTGCATTATTTGCAAATACTGTTTTTTCCATGACTCAGCTGTGTTAGAAAACAAGACGAGGGAGTGGGGAAAAGCAAAAATAATAAATAATGGAAAATAGGTCATTTAAATTGGCTCAAGACTTCAATACCTAACTGGATTGTAAAAGTGATTGTGTGTCTTTAGACATTTTAAAAATATATTTGATTCCAGATCACTTTTGAATATATGTTTCTGAAAAGTTTGAGAGTTTATTCCTAAACAATTCAGGCAAACTCTTATTTTTGTTGTTGGAATGCATCTAAGGAGTAGATTTGTGATTTTCTTTTTTTATTCTCTCCTATTTTTCTAGTATTTAGAAGAAGAATACCGTAAAGGAGCACGAGAGGATGACCCAATGCCCCCTGTACAACCATATCACTATGGATCTCATTATTCTAACAGTGGAACTGTACTTCATTTCCTAGTTAGGCTGCCACCTTTTACTAAGATGTTTTTAGCTTATCAAGGTAAGCTTGTATTTGTTTATATTTGCCTTTTGCATCTGGGCCTTATTCAAATAACCCAGGAGTTACCCTATTTAGCATAGGTTTTCTAATTCCAGATAGCTGAGCCTGGTAAAATAAAATGTGGTATGCTCTAACAGTAGATCCATTCTTGAAATTATCAAGCTAGACCATAAAGCTGGTCATCTGATGTTTATACCTTAGTTTCTGTAGCATAAAAAGCTTCTGTTTGACTTGCAGTCCATGTGCAACACACTGCAATTGAGATAAAAGAATTTTAAATGTTCTCAGCTAATTAGAGAGCAGTTAATTACATGAAGTTGCAGATGTGCAACTGTTGTGGATAGATGGACAGAGTGTCCATCATCAATGTAACTATTGAGTTTGGATTTCTTTACAGATCAAAGTTTTGACATCCCAGACAGAACTTTTCACTCTACCAACACAACCTGGCGCCTCTCTTCGTATGAATCAATGACTGACGTAAAGGAGCTTATACCAGAATTTTTCTACCTTCCAGACTTTCTAGTTAACAGAGAAGGTACACTAAGAGGACAACAGAACTCCATACCCAAAAGAGTTGTATGATTGAGCTTATGGGTTGAAACTGAGAACATTTATATCCCTTGGCTGAGTATGCTAAGTAGTAGATGTATGGGAGAAATCTAGCACAAATCTGTGGGATATGCTAAAAAAGCTGTTATGTAGGAGTTAAGCTAAGATTTTCCCTAATTTTATCAGCAGGGTAAAGGAGTACGCTGTTTTCTCATTCTTCTATTTGAATGAGTATGTACAGCTAAATGTGTTGGAGGGACTTATTAATGATGCTGCTTTGTTGATTGTTAATCACTGTGCTTAAAACTTGAGTTTTAGAACTCTATAGACCTTTTTGAAGTTACTGTCAACTAAAATGTTGGAATATTCCCTCGCCTGTTTCTAGGTTTTGATTTTGGAGTGCGTCAAAATGGTGACAGAGTTAACCATGTCAATCTTCCACCTTGGGCCCGTAACGATCCTCGTCTGTTCATCCTGATTCATCGTCAGGCTTTGGAGTCTGATCATGTTTCCCAGACAATCTGTCACTGGATTGACTTGGTGTTTGGTTATAAGCAAAAAGGCAAGGCCTCTGTTCAGGCTATTAATGTCTTTCATCCTGCAGTAAGTATTTGTTAAGCAGCATGTTTGTTCATTGTCCTTAGTGACTTAATGGGGGAGAGTTTGGTCTGACTTGCTTGGAAAACATCAAGCATGAAACAGGATCCCTTGCTCATGAAGTGTTGAAGAATAAGAAAAGGCTTTAACCATTTCAGTGTTGAACTGTAAGATCCTAGGGGGTATTGTGAGACTTAGTGAATTTTTATTCCTCTTTCTTGCCTTGAGCTAGGTGTGGGGGATGACCAGGTCTGGGGTTTAGACCTTGTGGATAGTTGTTTGCAGTGGCTTTCAGTAGTCTGACTGTTGTAACTGTGTGTAGCTGCTTCTGCCTAATTCAAAAGCTTTTAATTTAGGCAGGGGCTGCTGCAGCTTTAGATAGAGTTAAAATGTATGCCCTGAGCTCATGGTGTTTTCCTTCATACATGTCCTGTGTTCTGTCCCTCTAATGAACATCTTTTTCTACAGTAAATTTAATTTCAGATAAGTCTTCATTTAATATAAAGACTTTCAGGGTTTTACTGCTTAATTGAAATGTGGGTATCTTGAATTTCATTCTTTAGCTTTAGTCTTTACTATCACAAGGCTTGCTCTGCAGGTAGTCCTGGTTTTAAATGCATTCAAATGTTTCATGGTTTTAATGTTTGTTCTATGGCTGGAAAAGCAAATAAAATGGTAGTGTTTGGCAGCGATGGCTTTTTCAAGTAGCTGTCCAAATACTTCCCTTTCTTTTACTCTTTTTGTGCTTAAGTATTGATTTAGTTAGTACCTTGAGCTTCAAATATTGTTTGCCTGTTCATCATTTTTTAAAGTGAAAACTCAAGGCCTTTGGTGTGACTGAGGAAAAGTGTGTGGTGCACAATTGGAGAGACATGAAAAAGATAAATAGAAGGAAATAATTTCCACTCTTGAAGTATGAGGTTTCTTTCTCCTTCCCTATCCCAAAAGAGAGCTTTAATATGCTCATTAAAAACAGGCAAAGAAAATAAACTTCTCCAGCTCTTCCCAGTTCTTTTGTTTATCATCAGCAACCCTTCCAGTTTTGCACAGATTGGTAAAGGTCTCAAAGAAAACCTCTGACAGAAATTAGTCATGGCACATACGTAGGAGTAGCTCACATGATAATCCTTAAAGTGGTAGTTTATTCTTGTAGAGGGGGAGGTGACAAGGTTACTGCTCTCAGTGGCTCTTTAGTCAGCACAGTTGTGGGATGACTTCTGGTCCACACCTTAAGCAAACACTGCATAGTCTGCCTCTGCATTTGTGTGTATGTGTTGCAAAATCTTTCCCAAAGAGAAGCCTGACAAGCTTATTCTTGTCTCTCCCCTTTCTTTTTTGCCTGTAGACCTATTTTGGGATGGATGTTTCTGCTGTTGAAGATCCTGTTCAGAGAAGAGCCCTTGAAACAATGATAAAAACATATGGGCAAACGCCTCGCCAGCTGTTTCATGCAGCACATGTTAGTAGACCTGGATCCAGGCTTATCATGGAAGGAGAACTTCCTGCTGCCATGGGATTACTAGTGCAGTTTGCTTTCAGAGAAACCAGAGAACACACTAAGGAAATCGTTTATCCAGTACGTAATTTTCAATTGCAAGATGGTTTAATTAATACCTCTGTGCTGTTATTGTTGTACCCTGTACCCTTGGTTTAGAATTTTCTTCCTAAAAGTGTTACTTGCTATATTGTACTGTAAAAAGAATGCACAAAATTAGTAAGTGATAGTGAAAATTACTTTCATGCACTTGTGATATTTTGTGTAAACTAAGATCTGAGTTTACCTTGGTTTCGGCAAACAGGTGTTGGAAAACATTTCAGTTAACCAGTTTTATACTTTCAGTGATGAACTGTAGAATCTGTGTGCAGACCTATAGCAAGCAAACATACTGTGCTTTCTTCCATCCTCAGCTTTTTTACTGCCTGTAAGACAATAAAACTTTCTTCACTTCAAACACTTGCCTTCCCTGAAGTCCAGTCAAAAACTGCATCCTTGGATTTAGAGATCTGTAGTTTTCACTAAACTACCTGAACTAGAAGTTTGCTGCCTATGCCTTTAAAGAAGAAGTAGAACTACCTTAAAGTTAACACTTTAACTGATGGTACTAAGGTGTTTTGAACTTGTCTTTCTAGTGGTTTTAGAGTAAAGACTTTAGCTGTCCTTACCATGTGATTGCTTACAGGAAACTGACATGAATCATTCTCCATTATTAATGAAATTATGTTTTTCTGAAAATTCTCTAATTTGAACTTTATCTGTGCTTGTTTTAGAGTCCATTACCATGGATAAAAGGATTGAAGTGGGGAGAATATGTTGGTTCCCCAAGTGCTCCAGACCCTGTTGTCTGCTTTAGCCAACCACATGGAGAAAGGTTTGGCTCTCTCCAAGCTTTACCAACTAAAGCTATCTGTGGTTTGTCCAGCAAGTTTTGCCTTTTGATGATATACAGCAAGGAGCAAGGTATGAACTTGTGCTTATCGTCTATATGCACAATATATGTGAAATGAGCCATAAAAAAATTAAATCTAATGCTGCTATTCTTCAGCAAACTTCCCAAGCTGAGTTGCTTTTGCCAAAGATTAATTTATAATTCCATTAACAGCTTCCACATGTGTGCTATCTTTATGGGAGGGTTGATTTTACTTAAAATTTTCAAAACTACAGTAGAGGCATTCTGTAATTAAGTTCATATTTTTCATTGAAGCATGAGAATTTAACTTTAGAACTTGCTAACAGATTGGGTCCAAGAACTGAAGAACAGATGAAAAAACTCATGTGGCAACAGAAAGGAAAATTTAAGAAATGGATTTTGGAGGCAGACAATGAGAAGTTAACAGTAAAAAAGCAGAGATGAAGAATCTTCTGCTTACAGTTAAACTTCTTGGAGGGATTCTCACTGAGAATGTACAAACAAGTTCTCATAATCTTTTGTTTTCTTGGTGGTATATACTAGTGCAGGCTTTCTAAAAACAAATCGCTTCACATTTACTCAACAAAAACAAGTAACATTCTCCTTGAAGTTGCAAGCACTCGTTTCTCTAGGTGGGAAGTATTGTCTGCCCCTTTTCTCCGTTCTCAAAAGATGCAACTCTTCTTCAAAAAAGTTTTGTCCAGGCTGCAAATTGTCTTTGGAGAAGATGGAATGTTCATTTGGTCTCAGAAAACTGTTTATAATATGTTAAAGGTTAAGCAGCCTGACAGAAAATACCTTATTTTGAAACTTTTTTGGGGATTATATTTTAGCTTCTGATAAAACATGAACCTGAGACTTCTGTTGATGACTACTAAAATGATTGAATCTTGCTGTGTACGTGACACAATCCTGTGTGCCTCCCCTCAGGCGTGAGGAGCATGCACAGCACTGACATTCAGTGGTCAGCCATCCTGAGCTGGGGATATGCCGATAACATCTTACGACTGAAAAGCAAACAAAGTGAACCTCCAGTAAATTTTATACAGAGCTCACAGCTCCATCAGGTAAAATAAAATCAGTCTCCTGCTCTTCAGTCTAGTATTGGTAGTTTAAGTGATGGCTTGGCTTGGCAGTGGGGTACTCTTGCTTTAGCTTTTTTTGGAGATGGGCATCCAATCACAACTCCTTTTAATCTTTTTGATTTCTTTTGGAATGTGTTCCTCATAGCTCCACTGTTGTATCTTGTTCCTTGTTGTTTTCCTGTACTAGATAAAGGTTCGTTTGAATTAATTTGATTTTTGTAGCTTTTCCTTCCTATAGAATTTTGCCGTGAACTTAAAAAAGTTTAAGTTGTGTCCCAAGAAAAATCAATGCAGAAAAAAATATAGGTGCTTCATGTTAGAAGAATAACTCCACTATGGTTTATGATCCATTTGAAAAAAAATTGTCTAAAACATTGTTAGGGAAAGCTGCATAATCTGTCACAATCCACTGACTGGTAAGATCATGCCAAAAATATTTTGGTGGATGATCTCGAAGTCTGCACTAGTTCACTGCTCTTTAGCTATGAATTCCAGACTACGTAAAACTCCTTCTTTACTCTTTCTGACATAATAACGAGTACAACCTAGAGCAGCTATATTTTAGCTCTTGAATTTCCTTGGTTTAGGTGTTTTACATGGCTTTTCATAGGAAAACCAATAGAGAATCAGTTTGACCAAATGTTGTGGCATTAAAAAAAAGCAGTTAGAATAGTTTTTCTGTTCTAATTTTTTCCTGGCTTTGTTTTGTCTTTTCAAGGTAACAAGTTGTGCTTGGGTGCCAGACAGTTGTCAGCTGTTCACAGGTAGTAAATCTGGTGTCATCACAGCATATATGAACAGATTCACCAGCAGTACGGTAAGTTACATTGGATAGAATTCATAATAAAGGATTTAGTGTATTCAGTATTACAGGGTTTTTTTAAACAGAATTTTTTTAAAATGAGAAAAAGGGCCATATTCTGGATAATTGCTAAAAAAATATGTGTGTTTTTAGTTTATATTTTTGAAGGTTCCTCTGGCAGCATGTTTGTTTGCATGTTTTTCTTAAGCTGCTGTTGACATACAGCTACCCTTTAGTCAGCCCTCATCACCTGAGTGCACAACATGTACAGCTCTGCCTGTGTTCAGGACAGGGCTTGGAACTGAAGCTCTCTGGTGCAGTGAAGCTCCCTGCATTAAGGACTAGCTTCTTCTGTAAAGGAGAGAGAGCCTTTCAGTGCTTTAACTGAATGCAATTCCCCAAAGTAAACAATAATTCAAGTGCAGAGGGCACTTAAACTACAGAGAGCAGGATGAATTCTCAGGCAGTGTATATATTAACCACCAAGCCTCTTTACTTTGTCATATTCTCCAAGGGGAAATGTTGTGAGTAGGGAAGGGAGAAAGTAACTTGCATTACTTAATCTGTTACTGGAAAGTACTAACAGTAGTAGAAAGTCCCTTGATACTCTTTGCTAATAGAAGTGTTGTAAATAGAAAAAATAGAAAATATGAGTAGAACTCCAAATTAAAGATTTGATTCTGAGTGAGTTTTGAAGCTTCCGTCTGAATCTTCCATACTTTCTTTAGCAGTAAGTTCTATTCTCCATAGTTTTAACAAAGAATAGGCAGCTTTCCTAACAGCTCATTTTAGATGTGTCTACAGTATTACCTATAGCAACAACTGAACTAAACTGATTTCCTAGATGTAGATTGATACAGGTATTGGCAAACATCTTTGGTGTTGTTCTCATTGATTACATTAGCATGAGCTAGAAAGAACCTTGGTATGATCTGCTATGCCTACCCAGTTTTCTGTTTTCAGTAGTGGCAAACAGCAGATGCTTAGACTGGGAAGAGCATAAACACAGTGATTTCTAAAATTTTTTTTGCCTTGGCTTTCTTCCAGTTTCTGGTGATCTGCCACTCATACTTTGTAAGAGCAGCAGCACTTTGAGCATAGAAAATGAAGCAGAGCTTCAAGCCTGCAAGCTTTAGTTATTTGGATCATAAGTTAGGCACCTTAACTGCTCCCCAGAATAGTGAACTTGTGAATAACCTGTACTGAGACTTGGATTCCAGCTTTTTTTAATAGAAATTAAATATACTTGTGTTCTGCAAAGCTGAAAGGAAACTCCAGTTAGTGGGGTTATGGTTCTTAAGTTCCTTCTGTTTCCTAGAAAAAAGTGATTTTTGTTCATCTGCACAGATGATGTTCTTTGAGACCATCTTTGCTGAATTTCTCAGCACTGACAGTTTTATGTGTCCCAGGCAGAGGGATTTGTGTCAGTTTTATAGCTCCTGTTGTTCAGTCAGTTACCCAAGTCAGGGCTGCAGGAAATTCAATGTGCTTCCTGACATCTGTTCTGTATCCATCTTGTCAGCTGATCAGCAATAAAGTGAACAGCTTGTTATAATGCAGTACTTGAAACATGAATATTTTGCCCTGTTTCACATTTGTATAAATGCTGTGCATGGGCATGAAACAGATATCACATTGTTAATTGGGTATGGGAACTCAAAGGCGTGCTGTCAGAATTCAGGAATGGCTCCATGTTGTGCTGTTTTTCCTTGCCTCATGATGGTGAAAACCCCATGAAGTACTGCTTTGACACGGTGGTCTGTGCTGACTATAAGCCACACATGCATGAGCCCCTCAGCCACAGGTGTCTTGTTGTACACATTATTTCAGCCTTCAATTGCTGACTCTTAGAGGTTTACTGGAAACAGAGAGTGCACTTGAAGGACCTGTTTGGGTAAAACTGGGAAGTGATCATTTCAATTCCCCACTTGAGTGCTGTAGGCAGGAAGAGCTGCTGTTTAAAGGTAGATACATATATGCATGTTTTGTCACATTTAGATACCATTTTAGGGGTTATCACCTAAAAACAGAGGGGAAGTAAGAAGGCAAAAACATTTCAGACATGAGAAATACCTATTTCATTACTTATTAGAATTTAATATAGCTTATACAGTTGGTGTTAGAATTCCAGCTCGTCTCATTGCTATATTGTTACTATAAGAATCAATAAACCATTGCTATTAGTGTGGTAGAGAGAAGCTGCTAAAGGTGCTTTCAGTTCAAGTATTGAAATGCAGATCGAGAGGAAACACTTTAAAGGAAAGGGGAGGAGCACAGAAGAAAGGTTATCAAAATCAGTTCTTCATAAAAACACAAGTCTTGTCTGTTGCTGTTACAGAGAATTTTGGTATAATTTTTTCCTCTTAACTGAAAAAGGATTGAAGAAGGATTTTTATATGTGAGGTGTCACTGAGAATGACACCTGGGTACATTCATAAATCTTACATGGATGAGATGCTAAGTAGCAAGAGCAAAGTAGAGGTTTTTCTGTTGTCAGACTGTGCATTGCCTTTTGCAGTATTACATAGATTAGATTGTCTCTTTTAGTGCAAAGACATAAATTTTCTACACTTGTGACTTGAGCATGTGTATACTTTTATCTTGTGTGTTTGAACTTTCAACTTTTTTTTGTAGACCTGCTATAGGTAGGCATCCTGTACCCTTATAGAAAAATGCAGATGATGTGCTCTGACATGGGTGAGGAAACAAGCAGAAAACTGTTCTCTTCCTTTATGAAGATTATTCTAATCTCTGTACAGCAAGTTGTCTTAAAGCATTAAGCAGCTTCTTCAACTTAGCTGGTTTTCAGGAAGTCTGGATCATTTCAAATTGTATAACTTGAATAAAAAGTGTTGTTTGGTGTTAAATTTTTCTGCTTTAATTTTTACCTAGCAAATTCTGTATTTAAACTTGACTCTCTGCATATTTTTCCAGCTTGGTGTCATTGAAGAACTTGGCACCAACTTGAGGAATTCCTAGTAATTTGCTGTACAGAGAGCGACAATTTCAGAGCTGGGTTTTCCTTTTGTGTTTCCAGGTGCTTCCACTAGATGCTAAAATATTGAGAACTGTCATTTCACTGTTGTATGGAAAGAGCAGTCTTGCAGAAAACAAAGCAACCAACTTCAAGCTGTGTAATTGAGAGAGAACCACAGTAGTTTTTCATTCCCGTTCATGGGATCACATCAATCTATTTGCTGAGGCTAAAGCACTGGAAGCAAAAAGTTGAACATCAATGATAGCTATGTCTTATCACGTTATAAGGTGTTAAATGTAATAAACCATGAACATAGTTGCTGAAATGATGATGTTAAAAGCAATGGGAACTGTTCATTGAAATCTAAGACTTAAACTAGGGTTATCTTTTTTAGAAAAAGAGACATTAATTTTCTTTTTCATGAGAGTTTGTTTTATCTTGCTGTTTTTCAGCCTTCAGAGATAGAAATGGAGTCACAAGTCCATCTGTATGGACACACAGCAGAAATAACGAGCTTGTTTGTGTGCAAGCCATACAGTATAATGATAAGTGTCAGCAAAGATGGAACCTGCATAATATGGGATTTGAACAGGTACAAGTCTATATGTAACTCTTTCCCATAGCTTTCTTATAAATACAGGTTTTCCCGCTCTTGGGTATCTTTGCCCCTTTGAAGTTAGCTGAATTTTTTCTGTGTATGTCTTATTGTGAAGTCAAACCTTTACTTTTTAAATTATTTATTTTTCTTATTATGAAGTCAAACCCTTACTTTGCTTACTTTTTTCTCATAAAAGGTGCTAAAATTTTGTACTGAATATGAAAAATGCCATAATTGTGCAAAATGTTGATTGAAATTAATGTAACTCTTTTGAATATTTTCTTCAAAGGACGTTTTCTGCATTTGAGTCTGAAATTTAGGCTTGTTTCCTTTGGTTTTTTTTTTTCAGGCTGTGTTATGTCCAGAGTCTGGCTGGACACAAGAGTCCTGTGACTGCAGTTTCAGCTAGTGAAACCACTGGTGATATTGCAACAGTTTGTGATTCAGGTATATTTGTCAGTCAAGAAAGCTGTTTTGACTTGCAGACCAAATATATCATAGGACTTGTAATTAAATTTGTTACTGAGGGTGTATTAATCATCTGAGGATGCACTCATTCATACAGGAGCAACATTTTGCGCTTTTTTTTTACCCAGTAACATACAAATTTCTCCAGTAGTGATTAGTCAGGTGTTTGAATATAATGTAGAGATATGAAGGCCAAAAGCTTGGTATCTTTATAAAAAGACTTAAAATAAAAAATTTCAATGATGCCTGGAAGACTCACGTTTTGTGATGTTGGCTGCTTTCGTTTTCACGGAGATTTGTCGTCAAAGGTACAATTAATTCTTTAGGGGAGTACCGTGTATTACAGAGCACAGGCCAGGGGTGTTAAAGGATAAGGGGACATTATCCTGGCAGTTTCAGAAAACTAATACTTAGATTTTAAAACTTACTTGGAGACTTTCAAGTCCATTTCTATAGCTCACAAAACATTTTTTTTTCTGCAAAACATTGTGATTTTTACACAGTGTGTTCTTTAATTAGTAAGGGACATTACATTCCCTTTTAAGACAATTTGTTTGAAGACAAAAGCAGTTACTGGGTTGTTAGTTTATTGATAGAATCAATAAGTAGTGCCAGATAACTAGGTAAGAGAACTGTGCTTGCTATTTTTAAGTATTTTGCTTAAAATGCAAGCTAAGGTATGAGAACCAACTGCTTAGATAGCTAGTATGCATTCCACCTTAGTACATTCCTGGTTAGACCATGAAAATTGGCTATTAAAAGTAAATTCACATAGTGCTTTGTAAGTAAAATGTTCCATAAATAGGATGTGATGGCTTCTAAATCACTGCAGTGACTTGGTGGTTTGTGTGCTTCCTGCCTCAGAGAGAAGGAAGTAATTGCAGGCATCACTGTCATTTAAACCTTAAGAACTCTCAGTAATTTGGATTCTTTACCACAGAATATTTAAATATTGTGGACTTAACTGTGGTCTAGATTTATTTTTTTTAATACTCCCATGCTATGTTCTGTTGCAGTTGGAGGAGGCAGTGATTTGAGACTTTGGACAGTCAATGGTGATCTTGTTGGACACGTGCACTGCAGGGAAAGTATTTGCTCTGTTGCTTTCTCTAACCAGCCTGAAGGTGTGTCTGTCAATGTGATTGCAGGGGGCCTTGAAAATGGAGTTGTAAGGTAAGCATTTGAAATGTTTATTTGTTAAAATGTTCTATCACTTAGGCTCACAGTTTTGAGAGCATGTAGCCAAACATCATGCTGGTATTTGGCTTCGAAGAAGGTGGACAAGCTGTTACTCAGCTCCCAGTCTTAGCAGTTGCTAAATAGATTGTTTATCACTGAAGTATTTGTAAAAGCAAGTGTGAAGAAAATGGCTCTTTCTTTCAGACTGTGGAGTACGTGGGACTTGAAGCCAGTACGAGAAATAACATTTTCGAAGTCAGCCAAACCTATTGTAAGGTAAAAAGATCTTAAGCATACAATGAATGCATTTTTCTCTTTAGGGAAAAAAACCCAAACCAACAAATAAAACCACAACAAAGTAGTCAGAGTGTTAAATATGAAAATAAGAGGTAAACACCCACATCTAAAAAGAGCAATGCAAACCTACTAATTATTCATGAAAGCAGAGTGAGCACAAGTGTACTGTACTTGTAATGACAGTAATAACTAGCTTCTGCTGCTGGCAGATGGAAATTAGCAGGATTCCCTTGAAAACTGAACCAGAGTTACTCCTCTCATTTTTAATTTTTCCTCAGAATCTGTGTTATAATGAGATAATCTTAACTATGCCAGACTCAAATAGAAAGTGTTTCTTCCTCAAAATTAAATGAAAATGCTGCTTTTTTGATGTTTTCTGATGGTGGAGAGAAATGGTGGAGAAAGAGGCAAACTCAGAGTGGCCTGGAAGCTGCCATTTTGGAGTGCCTGTGTAGTTAGTTTTCTCTGAGTCCCCTTGATTTAGATGAGCAGAATTCTCATGCCAGAGTGTTTTCAGAATGTGATCAAAAGACTGAGATTTTGATATCCCCAGTGGTAGAGTAGTCTGCACAAGGGTTTTAGAGTTATGCCAAAATTTTAATGTTAGCATAGTAACAAATGAATCTGAAAAATTTTGTTTTGGTTGTGGGTAAAATACCATTTAAAATCCAAGCTACCATTTTTTTAGAAATGAAAAAAGATTGTCTGATAGCAGTTATTGTCTTTGTTACCTCCTTTAAGCAGCATATTTCACAAAGCTTGTTGATAACGATTTAGTAGCTATTGAATAATTTAGTTTCCTGCTTAAATGTGACAGTAAATGGATGCTGACCTTCATGCTCTCTAACATTACCCATGGCATGACTGAAGAGCTTTTCTAGCCCTATTACAGCTCAAGAAATGCCCATCTGAACAAAAGTCCTGTGCTGTGCCATGAAATCTGATGGATTTAGTTTCTGCCTTTGTCAGCAAAGCAAGTTCAGAGGGCACTCAGCTCTGTTGCAGAAAATCCTTCCTTTCAAAAGCAGAATGGAAAAGGGTAGGATTTTGATCCTGCCCTTTGCTGTGACACTGCAAAGAAATGAATATTAAACTACAGGGGGTGTTGAAGTGCTGGCCACAGCTGCAGTTCTGCCTGTTTGGGTACAAATGGATAAGCAGGTATATGCAAACACATTTCTGTGTTAATGCAGGCACTGGGCCTCCCCTGACAGTACATCTTTGTTGGCTGAACTCTCAGGGGCATGTAATGTCTTCTGGAATTATAAATAGCCACATTTGGTGTCAAGACAGACCTTTTCTTTGTCTTGCAGCCTTACGTTTTCCTGTGACGGCCATCACCTGTTCACGGCTAACAGTGACGGGAATGTCATCGCCTGGTGCCGCAAGGACCAGCAGCGCCTGAAGCTGCCCATGTTCTACTCCTTCCTCAGCAGCTACGCAGCTGGGTGACAGCAGGGCCTGCTGCTAACTCACGTCTCTCATGCACTTTAATCCACAGAGGTTATAGGAGCTCTTATTTAACTGGACTTTGAAATACTTTGAATGTCTCTAGAATGACTGAATAGGTGGGTTTTTTAAAAGAGCAGCCTAAGGTGGTTGGTAAGATTGCGTATGTGCATGCACAAACTTGAAGCATATCCGGGTCAGCAGGAAGCTCTGGTCACATTATCCAGTGCCAGCAAAGTGACTAAGAAATGCTCAATGCTGCAATATAAAACACCAACAGTATTTTTTTAAATCACTTCTTGGACAGAAGTATTTAAAAAAATTGATTATGCTTATTCCCCCTCTTAGTGTGTAAAATATCAGCAGCATCAAGTTCTGTAAATATCTATTCAAATGTCAGCATATGTATATCTGATTAGTTGAGTGTGGTATGGTTAGCTCTGGGATAAGCAATCCAAAACTTAAACATCAACAACCACCAAAAATTGCTTTTTTTGAGAAGCAAAGGACTTAGTAGGTGCTTTTTTGCACCATCTTATGGTATTGTAATGCTAAAAATGAAATTTCTGCTATCTTTGTATTTGTAATCTTTGCCATCTTCTCTGTTAATGTAATAGTCTTTGCAGCTGGTGACAATAAAATATTTGTCTTAGTGATGGGTAAACACCTTGTGGCATCATGAAACAGTGGTTAGATCACAATAACTCCCTACTTCTGTGATAGTTGGCTATCGCAGTCCTGTGGCAGAACATCTATTATGTACACACAGCTTATCTTCCAGAGCTCTAAAAAGAGGTGTTAAAGAAGATACTGATGTGCTCCTGTTCTAGTGGCATTGAGGTTCAGTACACTGTAAAATGTTTGAATCTAACTGCTTGAATAATCAATGTTCATAAGCATCAGATGGTTTGGAAAGGTTCACGCAGATACACTGTGCAAATTTTTTGTGTATTCCTGGGCTCTATTTTATGAGGGGGAAAAAATAAATCTCTGTCATGAAGAGCTTAACAAATTTGAAATCTTAGGCCACATGAAAAATTAGTATTTCAGTTGATGGATTTGAAGACCTCTAGACCTGGCACCATGAGTTAGTGCCTGCTAGTCATGCAAATGGTAAAGCAAGTACGTTACGCAAGCCTGATGTAGTTACATTTTCCTTTTCAATTGCTTTGCTTTTTTATCACTGACATGTTCTGCTATTGCCATTCAAACTGCTGTATCTTCTCATGTTTAAGGCTCATCTGCTTTCAGAACACTTTACTTGAACTTGTCAGGTCGTGACAAAGGTGACACACACACACAAGCAATCTTTACACTTCTTTTGAAAATTCCAAATCGTCTTCAGAAATTCTTGAGAATTCCTGATTGAAGAACTTTTCAAACTCGAAAAACTTAAGAAAAATGTTCTCATAATTCAAGACACAAAGGCTTATCATTGGTTCAATTAAGCAAGTGGCTGCATACTGTATGGATTGAGTTTTAAACTGCATATTATTGTAGCAGCATTGTATGGGATGGCTTTAGTCATATTTTCCTCTGTCTAAATGTTAATGTAAGGTCCAAGTAACAGACTGAAAAGCTTCCTGGCTCATGTTGATGTGATGTGCTTTAGGAGAAAAAGACAAACGTGGTTTTGGGGTGCTTTTGTGCTCCCTGTTTTGGGGTTTTGCTCATAAAGGCTTATTTTTTTATAAAGTAGAATTCCACTTGTTACAAACCAATATGCAAAACTGCTGGCCTTGTAAAGAGTGCAATATTATATATTTTTATGTAAAAGTAAAAATGATTTTTTGAAGCAAGGAATATTTATTCAGCTTAATATTCTCGAACTATTAAAATAACATTGCAATAGTGTCTGTGCATGATGTACTTAAATTTCCTGTAAATGTCACATTCCACACTGTATTTGTATATACACTGTCACATTGTTGGGTAATAAACAGATCTTTGTATCAAACCATTTTGAGATGATTAGAAACATGTTTTTGGCTCAGTTGGAACTTTCTTCTTTTAGGGAATTTTTCACACCTTCCTCCAGATCAGTTTCTGCTGATTCCCTTGTCTTTCATATTTTAAAAATCATGAAATGGGAAGGTTCTGTTTATGGACTACATCCTGTGTCTGTCAAACTGAAGGTGGTGAGTGTAAGATGGGAAGTGGGAAACTCTAGGCATATCATGTTGCACATGTGTGCATGTGTCCTTCCTCCCCATAGGATGCGTGACTAGAATTTGGATGAAATGATGGCTCCCGAAGCAGAGACATTCTCCTTCCCTTCCATCTGCCTTCTCACTGAAAACCTGTCTGAGCTGCAAAGGCAGCAACTTTTCTCTGGATTCTCAGAAAGAGGGGTGGAAATTGCAAGACTGGGATCTTGGGGAGGCATCTGACAGGATGTGAGGCTCTTTCTGTTGGAAGCCAGGGTTTGGGAGAGGTTCGTGGGGAAAGACTTGTCTATCTGATTTCAGAATTCTGTGGCAAATCCAGACGTTTGTGTTCTGAGAGTGGAGAGACAAGCTGAGAAAGAGAAGGGGAGGCAATAGCTGGATATTCACTTGTGGGGGGGAGAGGGAGTCTCCAACCCATTACTGAAAGGGAACCCTGATCTTGCATTTAGAGATCCTCTGCTTAGATAAACCCATGACAGCGAACAGAATGAACAGGAGGAAAAAAAACCCTGAACTGAATTAAGCAAAAATATAATAATAATAGTAAAAGATAACAGTGGAGCAGTGGGGGAAATATTACCTGGCTTGCTACTAACAAACTTTTAGTTTACCTTTTAACTTCTTCATATTTTCTTTTGCTTAAAGCCGTATTGGGTTTTTTTCCTTCTTGCATATGAAAATGGAAGTCGCTTCCATATGCTGCTACTCTATCACAAAAACAATCAAACAATTACTATTTAAAAGCTCTGCTTGCCTTGAAAAATATCCACTGAAATATTTAAGCCTCTGCACATACAGACACCTCTTTTACTTTGCTGCTATATTAAGTTACAAACTACTTACAAATGACTGCTGTTTGGAGATTTATTTGCCATTAGTGTGCTCTAGAGTGAGATCAGAAAGGCACTGATTTTGCATTGGGGCTTCTGTAATAGGCTCTGTTGTGTATTTCATAATTTTGAAAAAAGATTAAAAATGAAATGTGGCTGCTCTGATTAGACTCTTAAACTATTCTGGACTACACAGCAGAAAGTTGAGTAAAACAGGAGCTTGCTTACTGTTTCCAGCTTTGAGCTAGCATTCCCAGAAAAAAAAAATTAAATCTTAATTCTCTAATGCAGTTGACTGAAGTCCATGTAAGTCTCATTAGAGCCAAGTTCATATAAATTCAAGGAATAGAGATTTGTCTTAGCTATATGGATATTGCCTCCAGAACCTTTAGGGGAGACTCCTGGTTGTGGTGGAAGGTAAGAGTTTGCAGATTTAAAACAAGGCAATTTAAAAGAAATACATGTGTAGTACATGATGAAAATACATTTTAAAGCTGCCGTTTCCCACCTTTATATTTTAGCTTAAGTCATAAAATTGTTAGAATCCAGTGGTAAAAATATTCTTACGATAATGGTTTCATGATTGGAACCATCTAATGTGCTATTTGTCTAACAGCATGTAGATGCTTTGTCTGTGAAGTGGGGCCTTTTGTTGACTGATGTGGTTGAACATGAATGAAAGAGCAGCAGCATAGGCCAGTGAGGTTTCCATCAGTTTCTGGAACTCTAGTTATGGGAAGCCTGTGAATTTACCTATTTATGTTTAGTGATGTTTACCTTCTTCCTGTTGCTTCTCCTACCAAGCCACTACCCCAAAAGCCATTGACTCAGTCTCAGAAGAGGCTGCCCTTGCTCCAAAGCACTTTTTAAATTAGGACTCTTCTTTGTTCTCCTCCATATAGAAAACAAAAGTTACTTGGAAATTCTGCTCTGTTATGATGGAATGAGGAAAAGTGCTGAGGGCAGGTAGGAGAAAACATACGCCCCTTCCAGAGGGAACAGCTATCTTACTGGGGAAAAAATTAATGAGGCTCTGGTGATCCTGGCAATGGCCAGACACAACTGACAAAATTTTGAGTTAAAAAATTTAATTGGCACTTTTAAATGCTGCTGACGTGTACAGCTTTTATAGGGAGCAGCATATAAAAATGGATCTATGAAGCTGAATTGTATTGTTCTGACAAGGTGAGTCTAAGCATCCCCTTTTCCCACCGCAGTTCCATTCCTCATGGCAGGCTATTTACATCATCCTTCTGTTTGGTGTGAGGGCAGGACAGGCGCTGTCAGCTCTCACCCCAAACCCCGGTGCCTTTGGGGCTTTGCTGTTTGAGGTACAGCACTACAGGCCGGGGCCACAGGGGCCGGGAAGTGGCCCGTGGAAAAGGACCTGGAGGCGCTGGTCAGCACCCAGCTGAAGGTGAGCCAGCTGTGCCCAGGTGGCCAATGGCATCCTGGCCTGGATCAGCAGTGGTGTTCCCAGCGGGGCCAGGGCAGTGACTGTACTGTGCACGGCACTGGTGAGGCTGCACCCTGAGCATTCTGTGTTCTGTTTGGGGCCCCTCAGTTCGGGAAGGACACTGAGGTGCTGGAGCAGGTCCAGAGAAGGGAAATTAACTCGGTGAAGGGAACTCAGGTCCTGTGAGGAGTGGCCGCAGAGCTGGGGATGTTTAGCCTGAGGAAAAGGAAGCTCGGAAGCTCTTGCTGCTCGCTTAAAACCACGGGAAAGGAGCCTGTAGCCAGGTGGGGGCCGGGCTCTTCTCCCAGGTCACAAGTGACAGGATGAGAGGGAATGGTCTCCGTGCCAGTGGAGATTCAGTTTCGTCTGTCGGAGGAATTTCTTCACGTAAAAGGTGTTTAAACTTTGGAATGGATTGTACAGGGAGGTGCTGGAGTCAGTGTCCCCGGATGTGTATAAGGAAAGGCTGATATGGCACTTATCGCCATGGTCTAGTTGAGAGAGTGGCGTTCGATCAAAGGCCGGACTCGATGATCTCAGAGGTCTTTTCCAGCCTAATGGATTTTGTTTCTGTGATCTGCGATTCTGTTTGAGAACACCTGGATGATCGCTTCATCCCTAGCGCCTGCTGGAGCCGGGGCAGAGGGCGGCTACAGCAGGAATCGGGAGGGACGGAGGCGGGCGGAGCGTGAGGGCGGTGGCACCGGGGCCCGCGG
>VYXD01001803.1:1325539-1349734 GCA_013397195.1 Hylia prasina | reverse complement strand
TTTGGGCTCCGTTGTCGCTGGCAGCGGCGGGAACAGGCTTCTCCGGAACGCTCCCCGAGCCCAGGTATCCCGCGGGCGGCGGGGAGGGGGGCTCTCCGTCCGGGGTTCCTCCTCCGTCAGCCGCCTGGGGCGAAGGCTCAAGGAAGTGGCCGCTTTTCCTGCTGACTGGGTCGCGCTGACGGAGGAGTAACTCCCGCTGCCCGGCTGCTGCTGCCTGGATGTGTGATGCTGGAGCTGCTGCACAGCAGAGCCATTAGGGCAGTGCAGCGAGACAGAAAACTCGGAATAACAACTTGAAAAACGCTTCTGCCCTGCAGGCGATGCAGTGCCGAGCTTCCCGGAGCCGCTCTCCCTACCTTGTAGGTTACAATTCTGTTCAAAGCCGTTTTAAGCGAGGTCCAAGTGGAATAATCAAAATTCCCTGTGTATTTCTTTGAAAGCTCACAGCTATCTTTCAAAATTAGCTAAAGAGGTAAAACGGTAGCCAGGAATAACCTTGCTGCCTCAGACTTTCCAAATCTCTGATGGTTCGCTGGGCTATATGCTCACATAACCTGTATGCTGATGATAAATAATATTGCACGAAAATATTGTCTTTGAGAAATACTACATTAGTTCAGCCATTGCTTCCTTTGATTTCTTAATGCTGAGAAGTAAGATGACATTTTTGAGTAAAAAAATTGGGTATGGTGGCAAGAATTTGTGGAACTTGACAATTGGACTGGATATAGTACTGGATATGTTAGACAAGAACTGAGCTGTTGGCGTTTTGCTGATTTGCGGTTACATGAGAAGTTATTTTCAAAGTCACTACATTTATCTTATGAAAATTGCATTCTTTCCCTATCATGAACAATAGTTCTTGCTTTAAATCTAATGATTTGTGCTTGTACTATTAAGCTTCTCCTTAGGAGATGGAGTGAAAAGCTGTAATTTTCTTATATTTACAAGTAATTTTCTTTTATTTCTTTGTGCAGCCGGGAGATAGAGAAAGAAAGGGATTCCTTACCCTCCCTCTCTTTACAGAGCTACATCAGTTGCTGTAAATCTTAGAATAAGAACTGAGATAGCAGGGGAAGTTGGGTTTTTTCTTTTTCTTTTTCTTTCTTTTTCTTTTTCTTTCTTTTTCTTTTTCTTTCTTTTTCTTTTTCTTTCTTTTTCTTTTTCTTTCTTTTTCTTTTTCTTTCTTTTTCTTTTTCTTTGGTATACCAGTTTGGCCTCAAACAGCTGTGAGGCTGTAAATTTTGCTCTTTATGTTCCTGCAAGTGGATAATGAAATGTGACAATCCTTCCTCAATTTAGGATGTTATTTGCAGGTCATTATCCAGGGATGATTCCCACTAATGTCTGTGGGACTCAGTTGAATGATTGGGTTAACTTTGCTATTGGGCTGTGTGGTCCAAGAAGTACAGAGCTTGTGTGGAAGGTGTTCTTTGGAGCTGTCAACCCCAGGTTTTCTAATCTAGTAATTTAAGGTCCATCACTTTAGATTAAGGCAGCAATTTGTTATAGGGCTTTTTAGATTGAATTCTAGAAATCACTTCTATGGCATGGCATTTTAAGATTGTACTTGGAGCTGGGGGGGGTGGAATTGCAGCTTTTCCTCCCTGTTACTTGTAGAAATCTATCCCGAAGAGCTTCAAAATTCAATTTTCTTGTACGTTACTCAAGTTTTTAGATTTCTTCTGCATTTTACTAACAAGTATTTATAATGCTTAGTAAGCGAAGGTTGCACTTCTTACCCCAATGCAGCATCAAGCTATACCTGCAAATATTCATGCAGCTTTCTGCATTATCATAATATAAATTTGCCTTTGAAGTGCTGTTGAGTACAACCATCCATTGTAAAAACCAAAAAGGAAAAGCTGCTCTTCACAAGCATTTTTAGGAGCCTGGAAAATTAAGAACTTCGGCACACGTGAGTAACGTGCAGAAAAAGGATGAGGTAAAGTAAACAAAACAAAACACCAGAAAATGCAGCCGGCTGGGAGGCTGTGGGTGCACAGCTTTCAGGAGCGATGCTTTAGGAAAGGGCTGTGTGGTGTGGGGTGCCAGTCAGCAGAAAGTGCTGGGCTAAAAAAGGCTGTGTGGCTGCTGTCACTGTTCTTTGTTAGCACATAGGTCGGTGTTGCCCTAAAAGAAAAGGATCGATAGAGACCAGGTCAGTGAACTCGGTGTGCTGCACAAAAATACGCCGGATAAATGAGCTCCGATATCATCCAGGTCTGCTGGCTGTGCTGGTTAGCACAGTTACTGTAGCTACAGTGATTAGCAGGACCTGTGCATTGATACAAGTAAAAACAGCCAGGAAGGAGCAGTAGCAAACCCAGCTGAGAATTTCTCCTTCAAGGGGTTTGAGGTAGTTCAAGTGATGGGGAGAAGTTACTCCTTTTAAACATCAAAAGTGATGTGGCCAGCAGGTCAAGGGAGGGGATTCTGCCCCTCTTCTCTGATCTGGTGAGACCCCACCCTGCATCCAGCTCTGGGGCCCCCAGCACGGGAAGGACATTGACCTGTTCGAGCGAGTCCAGGGGAGGGACACCAGGATATCAAGGGACTGGAGCACCTCTCCTATGAGGAATATCTGAAAGAGTTGGAATTGTTCATCCTAGAGAAGCAAAGGCTCTGAGGAGACCTTATTGCAGCCTTTCAGTAATAAAAGGAGGCTTAAAAAAACCCCTCAGACAGAATTTTTAGCAGGGCCAGCTGTGAAAGGACAAAGGATTTTGAACTAAAAGAGGGTTGATTCAGACCAGATATAAGGAAAAAAAAATTACTGTGGGTGTGGTGAAACAGGTTGCCCAGAGAAGTGGTGGATGCCTCATCCCTGGAAACATTCCAGGGCAGCTTGGATAGGGCACTGAGCAACTTGTTATAGTAGAAGATGTTCCTGCTCATTGCAGGGGCCTTGAACCAGGTGATCTTTAAAGGTGCCTTCCAACATAAACCATTCCATGATCCTGTAGACTGCTCACCCAGGTACAATATAAAGATAAATGTGCCTGCCTATGGGACTAAAGGCCTGGGGAATACTTGGACATTTTAAGAGGAGTCATCTTAAGAGAGAGGATCAGATCCACTTGTCAGGCTGCAGCCTTAGACAAACCACATCCTGCGAGAGGGTGTTTGAAGGAGAGGCTTCCTCACGTTCCAGGGGGTGGGTGTGTAATAGATTCTCTTCTAATTAAAATTTCTGTTCTCTCCAGAGCTTTATTTCTAAGTAACAATTATATTTCATTAATAAATATTAAGCTTAAGGTTATTATCATAGGTCCTAAGGAGAACAGAATCGAGTGTCATACAAAGCTTTGTCTGCAACAAGGACCTTTATCACAGTCTGGTTTGAAAGTGAGTACAATTCTCATTGTCAACATCACACCACATGTAATAGGGCCTTAAATAATGCACAGATATGTACTGTGTTTGCAGAGAGTGAGAGAAGGTAGAGGTGTATGTAGCTTGGTATGTGAGGAGAAGTCAGTCTCACAAAGTTATGGAACTAGACCTGTCTGTAAAAAAATTGAAATTAAATACTTAAATGGATGCTCAACACTTCCAGAAATGTAGTAGTTGAATATTTAAATGCATGTAAAGGCCAAGGTTGGAGCAGGATTTGAAACAGAACAAATGTATGTGCTTCTGAGTATAAACAAACCTCTTGCTGGGGATAAGTGGTAATTTTCTCCAGTGTCTAAAATGCCTAGTACCAGACTTTTTTTTTTTTAAGTTTTTGTTTGTTTGTTTTTTTTTTTGTTTGTTTGTTTTTTTTTTTAATGAAGCCTCATATTCTGGTTGTTTTCTGATACTGTGAAATGCTTTACTAGGCAAGATAAGTATTTTCTTTTTTTAAATTTTCCTATTTGGTGTTTCAGAATATAGGTAAGGATATATTATCTTTGTGGCATTGCTTTAGAAACATGGTTTGAATTTTTAGAAGCCTAATAGCCTAATAGCCATTTCAAAATTCTACTATGGACTTAATCCTTATTTTGTAAATGCTTAAACACTGGCTGGAAGTACTATGAACAGTGTTCTTGCCAACTTTGTTGTAGCCAGTGACAGTTCAAATTGCCTTACTCTAATGTTTATAGCTTTTAGAGTATGAGTGAATGAATTGCCAGAAAAGCTTGGGAGATCTGGAATTCCCTGGACTGTTCAAGGAGTTGCAGTTGCTTAATTAGTTTAACTTAACTATATGTGGCAAATGTAGAAAGGCCTCTGACTTGATTTAGCTTTGACTTTTTTGACTTTGTGATCATTAGTAAGGTAGATGTGGAGATGATAAAATTTAAATGATTCACTCTTGTGGGGATATCATTTTGTAAACAAACCTAAACATGTTTATTCTAATTTTTATGGATAGGTTAATACTTAAAAGTGAGGGGGTTGAGTTGAACAAGAAGCCCAGAGATGAGCTGTAATTCAGAACCTACTTTTGTGAATGTCTTGTATCCTTTCTGCTGTTTGGCTTTCCGCTGCAAGTCAAAACACATCTCAAAATTGATTGGAGGCTGTGGCTTAGTTGTGGATTTTCATACAGTACATGGCATTTTATGCAAAGCCAGTTCCTCCACATGCATTCAGTCCTGTGCCTTGTGAGGAATAGGAGTTAAGAAATTGTAAGCAAAGATGAAGACAAAGAACCTGCTGTGTTCTGACATGATTTTATTTCATCAGAGCACGCAAGGGGGAAACTTGTGTTCCATTCAAATGACACAGGTATATGCAGAAAACCTGTTCCTTGTCTTGGCATATGTTAAAGCTCTTGTTTTGTTTGGCACAATTAATGTATTTTAAAGTAGCATTTCTCTGCCTTGACTTATACTAGACCTGAAAGAAAAAGATTCTGTTGTTTCTTCAAATTAGTGTTGAGCATGGCTCACCATGGCATTTGTATTTCACCATCCTGTTTTATAGCACAGGTTACTGATTTTTAGAAAGTCTGTTTCCTAACAGGCTGTGAGAAGAAACAACTGTCTTTGCCTTGTCTCCATTCTTTCTGTGCTATGGATTGTGTACTTCTCTTGAGACTAACCAGGGATATTGTACATACAGGGTTTTTTTTACAAGAGCATTTCCAGTTTATTTCCTGTTTGTATCTTACACCCCAGTGACTGGATCAGGTAAGTTATCAAGGTTCAAGAAGGGAAATTTGTGTGGTTCTAGGTGTTTGCTTCTTATCCAGAAATAAGCTGGAAATATTCATTTTGAAAGGCCTGAGCCTAAAACTGCCTTGGTAGCAGTGCAAAATGCCTCCTTGTGTGTGTTTTCCTCCTGTGTCCCATCTGCCTCTCACATCCTGTGTCCTTTTCATTTTGCTGAACTTTGTATTGGTTTCTGAGGCCTGGTGCCAGGCTAATCTGGCTGCAGGTGGCACTTGTGGTAAGGACCACAGGGGAATGTTGCCTGATTGAAATCTCATCATCCAGTCTTACTAGGTAGTACAACTAGGCTGAGACCTGTCTAGGTCATCTGTATCCCATCATCTTTCCATATGGCCTTAGTCCTGCCTCCAGTGACTGCAAAATAGTGACTGTTCCTTGTGCTGGGCCAGCGCTGCATAGAGGTGCCAGCACAAGGGGGTCTAACCTGCAGACCACCTCTGGCGTAAATATTGTAAGTTAGTCAAGGTCTGAACGTGGACATCTCAACTCATTTGGTAACTGGAGGACTGAGGACTGCTGGATATGGAGCTGATTTAATCCCTCAGGGAGTAGCAGTACAACAGAACCAAATCCTGACTTACCTTACCTAGATGTCCCTTCCCAAGAGCTGCAGGTCTCTTAAAAATATTGTACATACAGGGTCTGTAGAAAGCATTCCTATCCTGTACTGGGTTTAGGCATCTTTAGACCTTGATGGAGTGTCTAAGCAAAACATTGGAAACCACTGTGTTGTTTCTTCTTATTCTGTTATATAATTTCTAAACTTTTTTTATTGATAGTCAGAATTCTGATCTGTTCTCTACCTTACAATTTCTCTCTGATGCTCAGTAAGAGCAGTGTGGCATTCATTTCCCCTGCACACATTTCTGAGCTTGTTTTGATGTTCCTAGGTGTAACTGGGGCATGGAGCCAAACTGTTCAATGCCTGCAAGTCTGTTTGTGAACAGCTGTTCTGTGTTGGCAATAAGAACCAGGGCAACCATTTTCACACTGAAGTCATGGTCATGTGCTCTGCGTTTGTATGTCGTTTGCAGGATTCAGGCGGAATACTGACGATCGAGGATGCAAATATGCAATGCAATAAGGTGCCATGGAGCAAGAGAAGAGAAATAAATGGTGTCTGCTTTGTATTTGTGACCAACAGCCTGCCAGTGTTGATGTGGTGGGCAAGGGTTGGTTAGAGTTCAGACAATTGTCCTCTCAGTGATTGCTGCATTTGCTACCCGTTCTTTACATGGCCTCAACTTCGTCTCTTCCAGGAAAAACAAAATGAAGGAACTAGTGTCAAACAGTACAACCAGTATTTCTCAAGCCAGGAAAGCTGTGGAGCAGTTAAAAATGGAAGCATACATGGACAGAATGAAGGTAAACTTGGACTTACTGTTGATATTTTGATTTCACTGACTAGTTTGTGGAACAGCATGCCTTTAATAGTGCAGAAACCAAGAATCTGTGTTGAGCAATAAAACAATATTCAGTAATGTGAGTGAGTTATATACTGACTGGTGGGTTCTAGTGAAGCGATTTTCAATGCCTGGCTTCAAGTCTGCTTCTGTGTGAGTGTCTTACGTTTGTCAAAACTGGTATTTTGTGAAATACTTAAAATCAGCTGGCAGGTGCACAGGTGCTGTTCTTTGTCACCTGTAGCTAAATTTAAGTGCAGCTCTGGTTTCTTGGTTTTCTTCTTTAGGAATTGGAATAAGTCTTTAAGATATTGCAAAAATTTTGAATAATGATGAGACAAACTGAATTGCTTTGCTTTGTCCTGTTTTATTGCAGATGTCATGGCACAAAAAATGTGTATGATTGCAGTGTGCAATTATGATTCTTCACACTTGATAACATGTATGTGAAGACTTGGTTTCATCATGCCTCTAAATACGTGTGGATAAAATATTGTTAAAGGCACTATTAAAAAGATGTTTTCAGTTTTTTTAACCAAAAAATCCTGTGGATTATTCTTGCATGTAATTCTGCTTTCCACTAGGCTAAAATTTTGTGAAATATCAAGCACCTAGAAGCCAATAATGCCATAGAACTTTTAAAGAAAGCAATGCTCATTTCTTTGGCTCTCTGCCTCTGAAAACAGGAAATAATTATTTTAATAAAAAATCCAGTCTCTACAAGGAAGAAGTTTTCAGTCTTTCCACCTTTAAAAAGTAATGCATTAAAATTGCCCAGTTGTCTGCAAACAATTGTAACTGGGTTGTTACAAACTGTAACTGAGATTTTTAAGTCAGTAGGACAATTCAGAAATGTTCATGTTAACTCAGTCTGTCCATCCATCCTGTGTGCTAAAAGTCTGCATGTAGTCAGTGTGGGGGTGGTAGTATATATTTATGATTTTTAAAATAGTCTCAGATCACAAACTCACCAGCTGGAAAAGTAATAGCTATAATTCAAAAATAGTAGCAAAATTCATGGGTGGTCAGTCTTGCTCATATGAAAAAAGAAATTTCAGTTGCTCTGTTTTGTGGCAGCTTTTAGTGATGTCTTGAAATACCACTGAATTTGCAAAAGTAGTTTCTATTTCATAGTGTGTCACAAATCCATCACATAACCTGTTCACAGGGACAGGTGTTTGTTTCCTGCAGTAAAAGAAGGTCTGCCTTGGTTAGTCCCAACTCAGGTCATATTGCAGCTGCATGAACAGAACTGACAAGGGAGGGTGTGGGTGGAAGAGGAAAGGGTTGGAAAAATATGGCCCAGTTTTTTGGCATTTGAAATTGTTGATACTTAGTAGATTGTCTTAAATTTGCTTCCATATATACAGTGGTAACTGTCACATCCCACATCATTAGGTCAGTTATGCAAATAGCTTCATTAGTTAGGTGTATAACATTCTTAATTACATATGCAAGAAAGACATAGCTGCAAGAAAAACATAGGTTATTTTACAGTCAATTTAATTTAAAAAAACACAGTATTAGCAAATGTAGCAGACCTAGAAATCAGGTAGCTTGAAAGTGCAATTATTTCACCTTTTGAAACAGCCTGGGACAAAAAACACACCAAGAATGTTTCAGAATTATGAGGGTATCTATACAAACATAAAACAAATGTAACTTTTCGAAATGCCTTGATTTCTAGAATTTCTTGGAACAAGCATATGAGGGATTGTGTGAAGTGGTTGATTGCCTTTTTATTTCTTCAAAATCTGCTTGGCTTTTTAATCTTGAATCAGTTAAGTGTGTGTTTCAGCACAGCCAAATTTTACCAAGAGACTTTCCAGTGGTTTCAACAAGAGATTTTAAGTTCTCAAATCATCTCTGTAAAGGCAGACAAATAAACTTACTTTCTTCTTTTCTGGAGTTTTGCATCTGATTAAACTAGTTAGACATTTAACAAAAGATCTGAGCTTTCCAAATAATTTAACTAAACCCTCTTTTGCAAATAGCTATAGCCAAATTGTTATTGCCACAATAGGCAAGACCACATTGCTAACATTGAAGAGAGGTGTCTGTGTTACTGACTGGGGAAATCAGAAGTTCCAGTTTATTTTTCTACTACAGAGACACTTTGTTTCCCATGCACAGCAGTTGCTGTAACTATTGAGAGTTGGGTCTGCTCAATTAAAATGTTGTAGTTAAAAGTACATTGATAGCTGCAGACTCCCCACTGTGTTCTGGATTTTTCAACTAATTTAAGAAGTCGTATTAAGTCCTCTTGCCAGTCAGAGCAGCAAAGCAGTGCTGTGATCTCAGGTCCCACAAAGGCAACTCACTGCTGAGGTGTGAAAGAAATTGGACAGCTCGAAAGAGGAGGATGGAGTTATTGGTGTATTTATTGATCAGTAGTTGGAAAGAGGATTAGTGTGGGTTTTTTTGTAAACTGTAGGACTCTCTGAAGGATCATAATTGAACCTGTCTTACCTGGCAAAGGAACAGCTAGAGTTACAACAGAGAAGTAAGTAGGAAGCTGGAAATGCAGATTCCAAGCTAGGAAGCACCAGAGTAAATGAGATGAACAGTGGCCTTGTGACTAGTACAATAATGTGTCTTCTAAAGAGGCTAGCAGTGAAATTGAGAAAGCAAGGTTAGTATTGGTGTTCATCAGAGTTGTCCTCAGAATAAAGCACTACTTAATCTTCTATTTACACACAGAAAAGCAAGAGTGCTCTGACATTTAAGACTGTTGGCAAATCGTTCATTCCATTTTCTTTTTCCTTAGGAAGATAGAAAGTATTCCTAGCTGGTCCTGAGTAGTGTTGGGAGATGAACGGTGAGAATACCAATAAATGTGTGTGAATCTCTTTGTTTTAGATGTAAAGGATAAGCAGAGTGGGTGTTGTAGCAAGGATGGTAATTAGTCACAATCCATGACAAGGCAGAAGACATTGTAATTGCAGCATTTTGCCCTGTCACTGAAGCTTATAATTATTAGTGCAGCTAACAGGATGTTCTAACTCTGGGAGTTTTTATCACCTCTGCTATTCTGAAATATAATGGTAAAATTTCACAGTTCTCCTGACACTAATTCTTTAAAGCATCAGGGTTGAGTGTTTTGTTGGATTGTACCCCTTTTGTTAATTTGCTGACCAGATGTGGATTTTGCTACAGAGAGTAAAAGTAATTCTACAAAATGTGAGATCAGTGTGTTACCTATATATTCCATCTCTTCTAATCCATACACCTTAAAATGTTCTTTAAAAATGAAATGTTAACTTTCCGATAGAATTCATCAATCAAACTGGAGTCTGACTTTTTTTCTTTAGCCACTTCTGCAATATGTATAAATTACTTTGAATTTGCAGACCAAGCCGTATTGCGTAGGAAAGCTGACATGATAAATGTGTTAGCTTCATTTGAATATTCAAATCACATGCATCTATTTTATTTCTAAGGAAAAGCTATTTTGAAGCTGTCCAGCAACGTTTGGCTACAAATAACCCCAAAGGCAGTAAAAGGTGGGAGAGAGTGGGCTCCATTTAACTCCTTCCATGGCACAAGGAGACGATCAGCACATCACTGTGTACAGCACAGCCTGCAGCCCTGGCCATGGGGCACCTCTAGGTGCTGCCTATGCCAAAGCTTCATCCCTGCTGGAGCCTCGGTGCCATGCTCAGTGCACAGGCCTTCCACCACCGCTCTTCCCAATAACGGCACTGAGCAGGAAACTTGCTGGAGGCAATATTGTATTTTGCTCTTTTTTGGGCTGCAGCTCTGACTTTGCCAACATTGCTCACAGCCGCAGGAACTCGTGTTTTCATTGCTCCTGGACTGTGATCAGCTCATTTAACTCCCTGTTGTGAATGGTCATTATTCCACTGTGCAGGCCCAAGTTACTCTACTTTTAGTGAAGAAATGGTTATAATTCACTTTTATGACTACCGTAATCCTGGTGGGAGGATTTTTCCTCTCAAAACCTTTTATTTGTTTAAAGAAAATATATGGCCTAGTGCAGGTTTAGTTTGTGACAATGATCCCATTCCGCAGTTTCTTGTTGCAGGTTTATTTTTAAATAAATTGTACTATGGTTTGTTTAAAAGCAAACTAAAATGTGACTTAAATGCTATGACATTGAAGGAAGGCTTTCTCTTCACAGAAAGGGGTGATAGGCCACTGGAGTGGGGTGCCCAGGCAGGTGGTGGAGTTGCTGTCCGTGGAGTTAAGGAAAGGCTGGATGTGGCACCAAATGCCATGGTCTGGTTGACAAGGTGGTGTTAGGTCAAAGGCTGGACTTGATAATTTGAAAGGTCTTTTCCAACCCAGGTGATTCTGTGAATGTATTACTCTGTTTTACAACATTCCTACCAGAATTACAGGACAAGTTAGATACAAAAATGTATGTTGAGCTTTTTCTGGTAAAGCATCCCTTTTTATTTGTTATATCATATCAAAGCACAGCAATACATAGAGAAACAGGAAATTATATTATGGGGTTTATCCCTTCTAAGAATGAGGTCTGAAATTGTACTTCTCTTCCACTGAACGAAAAGCAATATACTTGGGCTGATGTTGCTTATCCATGCGTGGAACAAACAAGATCATCTCAGGAAAATCATTACAATCCTTTGTACTTTAAGGTCTGTAACTTTCCACATTTTTTTTTACCAGCTTCTTTCTTGAGAATCACTGGTCCTTGTGAACATCTCTTCTGATTTGTTCAGTTTTCTGTTTCACCTGTGCCCAGCAGCCTTGTGCTCACCTGTAATGTCTCTGCCATCCTTCTGTCTTACAGGCCAATTCAAAGACAAACTAATTTTAAATAACATTAACACTCTTATTTCCTCCATTGGGGGATAGTCTATACTGGGGTGCCAACCACACGTTCTCCATAGGTTTAATTAAGCATTCTACAAAGGCATACAGAAATTAAAAATAAAGAAAATAAAGAAATAAAGAGTCCATAATTGTTTTCAGAAATTCATTCAAGTTTTGTGCAAATTCTGATTCAATACCCATTGACTTTGTAAGTGTAATCTGAAGCCTACTATGGGCTGGGTTCATGTCAATTCAAGCAGGGTGTGGGGCCGCTTAAAGCCAGCATTGATGACACACCTGCTAGAAAAATACCAGAAATGTGATTTGTTTCTTCTCTTCACTCTAGTTGTGCAAACATGCTGACCTCATTGTTTGACAGGAGAGAAGCTGTCAAGGTGCTCAGAGAAAAGACTTCTTTGTAAAGACTCTAGAATTCATTTTCTCAACTATCAGAATATTGAAAACCCAATAATTCACCAAAGCAAAGAGAAACAGATAGCTGTGAATATCTTACTGACTGAGCAGAACAAAAAAAATTTGTATATACTTTCTAAATTCTTGAAAAAATAAATGATTCACTATGGCCTACTGCCATCAATATTCTTATGGCACAAAGCTGCAAAAATAACAAGGTTTAATATTTCATTTTTCATTTAATGCAAAATAGCTTGCATTGCAAATATTCAACACACTGCTACATTTTTGTACGTATTTGTATGTTTGTAGACTTTCAGTAAGCATAAACCCATGTTCTGAATTTGGAGACTTGAGAATTATTTATTTTAGAAGTATAAAAAATTTAAGTTAAAAAATATTCAGGTAGTGCTTAAGTTTAAATGAAGGCTGTGAATAAAGAACAACTTACAGTAATTTTCTGAGCAGAAGACATTAGTCTTGCTTCATTGAAAAGAGTAGTATTTACCTTAAATGAGAGCTATGACACATGTTTTGTTCCTGATTTATTATTTCTTTTTAATCCCATGGTCATGTGCCTAAATAACTTTTTATTTTTCAACCAGAGGAGCAAAGGGTAGAGAGGGAGTGTGTGTGGAAAACCTTAAAACCAATGAACGGGAGTGAGAGCTGAAGCAGGTTTCTCTACAGAAACAAGACACTTCAAGGAGAATCCTTATTGCCTATGGTTGGTTAACATGTAAATGTTTTAATGACTATGTGCTCGTGACCTCCTTCTGATGGAGAGGAACAGCTTGACATGGATGATATCAATTGTTACCATTTATGTCACCATGTTAGATAGAATGTATGTAAGGATTATTAGGCCTAGGAAGAGCAAATTGAGAGATATGTCCAATATTTAAAGGATAAAGCAATCTACTCCCTGTTTTATGATATCTTCCATTATCATTTTTTTCTATGAAAAATATTTATGCAATTCAGCTTGGTTCAGAATTAAGTGTTACAGTAGTTCTCTCTTCTCTTCTATTAGGTGTCCAAGGCTGCAGCTGATTTATTGGCATATTGTGATGCACACATTGGAGAAGATCCCCTTATTATTCCTGTACCTGCATCTGAAAATCCCTTTAGGGAGAAGAAACTCTTTTGTACTATCCTTTGAGTCAGTTTTCAATTAAAAATGTCATCTGCTAAAATTTGGTATCAGTGTTGCATGCTGTTAGCATTTTTTTCTTCAGATGTCAATACTTACCCCATAACTACTATATTTTTGCTAATTTCTGCTAAAAAGCCCCCCTAAAAGGAAAAAAAAGAGAAACCTAAAAAATCCAAGGTAATGCTTATCTTTCAGAGCAATGTATAAGTTTAATTTCCGTTCTTCATAAATATTCTTTTGGTCTTAATGAAAATACCAAGTACAGTATCAAATTGTAGATATCTTTGCCAGTCATAGATTTTTCTGGGACCTAAATGAGTCACACCAATTCTTGAAGCTATTTTAAACATTCTTATTTTCTTTGGAAGGTGAATTCAATTCAATTGCCTTTACAAATTTCTATCTAAAGAGAGTAGTGTCACCTTTTCCTCAAGTAGCACTATTTAGGAAAAAGTCCCAGTGATTTACAATGTTTAGAGTGATCAGTCTTATACAGTAAGTGGTGTCTATAAACATGTTTTCTGAAGACTGTAAGAAACTTGACTACAACAACAACCCTAGTAAAGTGCTGTTCTAGCTATGAGCAGAATGAAGATGTATAGTCACACACCAGGATTGCATCAATAAAACTGTAGAAAAATGTGGTTGCTTGTATCTTATTTTGAATGATAATGATTTAAATTCTTTAGAAAGTAAACTGAACTGTGAAATAAGTGTTCCTGAGTGTTTTAGTGGGGGGTGTAAAACTGCTCTGAACGGCACAAGCAGGGGGGGAATTACATTTTCTGAGCAGCTCTCTACGTGCTTTTGCCCATGAGAGTAGGACTTTATGGGGATGGAGAGTAATGGCAAATAAATGTTGTTCTAGGACATGCAGCGAGACCACTGTGCTGTTGACAGCCACTGTGTTTATTTCGTGGCCGCAGATTGGTTAAGTTGTCAGCAAGTAATTTGTGGAGGTTCTGGGATTATTTTGTTTTGACTTTAAAGTGCAGTGAGAGGAAAAAAATGAAGTGTGAAATAAGACTGCCTTCTTCATGAAGTAAAATTAAGCTCATACAAGGCACCTGATGGAAGCAACTGTTACTTTACAGACCTTTTTTTTTTCTGTTCTTCTCCTTATTAAAAAAAAAATAAATAAAAAAGCTCTTTTCCAATGTGATGCATTACGACAGTTGTCTCACTGCAGTACCTGATATGTACAGTGTATCAGCCAGCCCCATAAGGGAGCAGACAATTTTGTTGGAGAGCTGCACCAGTCTGAGCTGAGACTCTGAACAGCCACCCATAACACATCAAGCTTCCTCCCTTCCTCTGCACAAAGTTGAATTCCACAAACATCTTAAATACCTGCAAGGCAAAAAACTAGCTAAGGAACTGAGGGCCTTGGGATATTCTTAAATGCTGAATTTAGATGCTAAAAAGGGCTGCTTGGTGAACAAAGCCATGTGCATTTCCCCCAAAGTGCATGTACCTTCTCCAGCTTATTTTTAGCAATTTCCATCGATGTCCATGGTACTGTTTTTGCAGTGGAAATCCAAGATGTCTGCATTGGACAGGGTTTGTTTTCTTTGCCATTCAACTTGCACAATGTGCCTCACCCGACTGTGTTCAGCTACTAGTCTGGGCACACGGGCAGGGAGCTTTGGATGGTGCTTCTGCTGCTGGCAGAACTCACCTCATGTCTCTCATGCAATATTATTGTAAAAGCCCCTACATAACCATATTCCTTTTAACCAATAGGCTTTTGGGATGTCTTTCATTCAAAGATTTGGTTTTTGAGCTGGGCAGTGGAAGACACCAGTATTTTAGCAGGCTTGACATACCTGTGCTGAAAAACATTCAAGTGTCTTGAACAAGTTTATTTTTGATAGGCTCATCCTTGGTTCCTATTTCAAAGTTTTCAGCTTAAGAATCCCATTCCTAACTTTTAATAAGATCATTTCTTAATCTATGGTGTGTTTTTATTTTTGGGGTAGAGAAAAAGGGTTAAGCTAACTGAGTAGCTACTTTATTAGTGAAATAAAAAGCTTTCTGAAGATATTTATTAAAAAAAGAGCAACAAAATGCCTAATAAGGTTCTTTAGGGAATCCTTCCTACAGTGTACATGATTTGGTAACTGCTCTGATCACCATGGCAACATTTTCATTTGTCCTTCCGCATGTATGGTTTTAACTGGAACAGCATGGGAGGAGAATATAGGGCATGCAGCTTTATTCTCAAAGGCTTTGTAACAACTTGCAGTTGTGGCTCATCATTAACATTCCCATCAAAAATAACAAAATTGCCACAGCTTATTACAGTATTGCACACAGCTTGCTTTCTGTTTCCAATTGGGGTTAGTGTCTGACATCTGACACTAGTTAGTGTCTGAGATTGAAACATTTCAGTGCTTTTGAGCATCTCTGATTATAAGAGCTGCATTTACAAAAAAATCCAGAATTATTATTCACCAGAGGAGAATGTAATTCTTTTTATCTTCAGGTTTTGCTCCAAAGTTTTTCTTCAAGGAGTTGTGAATTGTTGGAGTTATGTTTTAAATAGCTGGTTCCCATGTTTGTGGCTTCTTTCATCAATTCAGAAATTTCATTAAGTTAAAAAAAAGATGCATCTATTAGGATCATTTCATGCTTCTAATTTTTCATGCTTTTAATTTTTAAAGAACTACATGGAGTACCATAAATTGCATATTTATGTTAGCAGATGTCTATAATGTGTTTGAAGAGGTTAAACTGTAGAAGCAATAATTCCTTACTGGAAAACAGAACATCGTTCTTTAACGTCCTCGGGCCTTATTTACCAGTTCCTTGAATAAAGATTTGCTACTGGCAAATTAGTAATTTGAAGGGGAAGAGGGTGATGTGAACTTGGAAGATCAGCACTTCAAATAAAATTGTAACAGCTTTGGATTGCATACAAATATATTACTTTCCTTAAGAATACCATCAAAAACTTGATTCTCTGAAAGAGAATGGCATCATCTGGTTCATTTTTTTTAATGCCAGCTTAATCCACAAATCAACATTCAAAAGAATATATTTTCCTCCAATCCCAGAAAACCATAAAATGTCTTTGTCATTATTATATTTTGTGCTGCTTTAACCTTTGAGGCAGTTTGGATAATCTGCTATTGATACTTGAATTTCACGCTTAAGCATCTTGCCTCAGCTCTACACAAAAATATCTGAATGATTTTGAACATTTTTCTGAATAATGAATACATATTATATCATAAAGCATAGAATGATAAAAAAAGCTCTCCAGAACATGGATTTATCTAACAGAAAGTTTTCCTGTAGGCTGAAGCAATGAGTTTGTATTTTCATCAAATGGTCTGATTTGATTCCTGCTAATTTCAATAAAAGCAAGACCAGACCTGCTGCCATCCTAATGCTGTACTGCTCTCTCCCTGTTTTATTTCATATGCCATTAAGCTTGTTTATTTGTAGTTCAGGCCCAGAAGGTAATGGGTGCTCTCCTTTAACTGTGTGAGCTGGGGCTGTCATCTCATGGAGTGACAACCTCAGAACAGATTTAGATTCAGGGGAGTTTTAACATGTTATAAGTAATCCTTTCTTCATATCCCAATTCTTGGTGCTCTGATGAAATGACAGTTCCCAATGGATTGGTGGTAAATTGTAATGTCTCAGTAGCACACGTGGGGCTGGCTGTTTTGCCTCCATCAGATTAATCTCCTTGGTTTACTTTGAATTTAAGATGCTACCATTTCAACCCTAAAAACTATTTTCCTCCTTTCTATTATATACTAAATACCCCTTCTTTGCTTCCTATATCATAGGGTAGGCTGTAGCAGGGTGCTTGGCTGGTGCTGACAGGCAAATGTTTTAAGCTAACCTCTATAAAATTATGGTCAAAGCAGGAGAAAAATATGGAGGGAAGTTTAAACTAAGCTATTCTACATCACACCATAGGTTCAAATAAATACAACCTTTGCTGTCAGTGGCACTAAGGTAAACAATTATTTATAAGGATGTTGTAAGCAATTATTTATGAGGATGTAACCAGGCATTTTTGCAGTGACTTACGGCAGGATCAGCTCCAACAGAAGGAAAGAACACTTTGGGAAGAGTCTGTAAAGGTGCATATTAAAGCCTAAACTTCAATAAGGCAGTCATTTACCCAGTTGGATTTCTGATATCAAAGGAGTCACAAAAGATGTGCTTTGAAAGGACCTGATTATATCGTTTTTCCTATCTCTTCATTATATAGGGATAAAAATCTGTATACATAATTTTCCTAGAAAATGCCATAATTATGGCTGTCCTTTGGGTCTGCATCAGAATATGGATTTGTTTCTTCAAGGAGGCTAAAGAAAACTTGGGGGAGGATTGATTCCTAGGAAATACAGGCTTCTTTTACTGAAAACTAATACTTAAAGTCATTAGACTGACTTAAATAGTAATGTGTGAAAAATAGTGTGCAAACTTACCAGAATAAGTGTTACATAAAATTTTACAGGCATCTGCACATTTAATCTTTAGGTAAATAATATACATTTCCATCTAATTTAATCCAGCTTTATAGCACTATTAAATTAAGTACAGCCATAAATACCAGGACTGGTATGGGAACAGCTTTTCTGTCTGTTAGAGGAAGATGTACGTCTGAGTTTGTCAAGTACATTTACACCACTCACGCTTGTGAACAAACAAAATGAGCAGCTTTACCCTAAAATTGGGTCTTTTCTTTTCCAAATTCCTATTACAAGTAGAAACTGCACAGGCTCGTCTATTACTGCCACCTACTGATAAAGTGATAAACAGCCAACCGAGACAAAAAAGTACCAATACCAACTACTAATGACCAAAAGGGGGATTCTAAATTAATACACAAACTGTATGAAACAGAGAGCCAGCACTCCTGTTTCTGTGGGCTGCAATGTGTAAGATTTCACCTGCCACTGGGGCACTGCTGCACTGCTGGGGTGCAGTTAAACCTCATGCTTCAGTTCCAGACTGCTCAGTTTAGGAAGACACAAAAGACAAATACATTATTTGGCTAAATAGGTGAGGTGTCTGGCTAAAAATGCCTTCAAAAGTTGGGGAAGTTGTTGCATGTATCAGTTGGAGCTCATTTCCCAGTTTATCTCAGACGCCTCTTCCTCAGTGCTGCTGAGACACCAGTTGTGCCCTTGGCTCCCTGGAGCAGGTGAGGAGGCTGCTAAGAGCAGTAAGACTCAGCTCTAGGCCAGAGTGAGCCCAGCGTGAGCCCAGAGAGCACCCAACAGCTCTCACTGACTGCTGCTCTGTTCCTTCGCACTCAAACTTCACTCCTGCCTGTTGGGTGTTTTATTTTGGGGGTGGAGGCTGTTCTCCAGTTACTGGAGTCTGGGCCAAATACTTCCTCAAATGCCACAGCATAATAATACAGCCAGAACAGAGCTTAGGCCACTGCTTATGCTTAGAATGGTATTTAATGGAAAATACACTAGGCATGGCATAAGGATCTGTTTCCAAAGATGACCCATTCCACAAAAATATATTTGTTGGGCAGCTTCTCAGTGCACCATAGCCTCTTGTCTCTTTGAGCTTTAGGTGGCATCCTTGAGCCCTTCACTCTCTCTGTGGCATACTCTAGACATGCACAAGTTTTCAGCAAAAGGAAGGAATAAGCCATTCCTTATAGGAAAGAACCATTGTGACTTTTTAAAAACCTTTCAAGTAGCAGTGACTTTAGAGATATTGACAGTGTAACAATCTGTCTCCGGCCAGTGTGGCTCACATGACTTTTTATCCTTAACTTGTTGCAAAATCTCTTCACTACAGTGGATTCTTGTCTGAGAGGCTCCTCCCTGGAGAGCATACCAGCTTTTATCCTACTCATCAGAACACAATACACATAAAATAGATTACCAATATATTTACCTGCAGTGCTGATATGAATGTGTCAGTCATACCCTTAAAAGATCAAGTGACAAAACTTCAGGTGCTAAAATTCTTGAGAAAAAAATCCCTTACAGAAACTTTGAGAGTATAAAGAATGTTATAGATTCTTTATAGCCTTTCTGATGTCTCCTTTCTTAGCCCTTACATGCTCTTTTTGTACTGAGAGTTTGCTTCACACTCTGGAAAATTAGTACAGAAAGCAACTATGAAATAGAAATTAGAAGGCCATAAAAGTGATTACATTTCTTTACAGTTCTGTCCATACCAGCTAAACAAATACTTGCACCAGGGATGTGAATATATTTGAGGATATTTAAACAGAACCTGGATAAATGAAAAAAGGTACATTAAAAAATCATTAAAGAGGCCAAGTTAAGCACTTGTTTAAGAAATGTCAGAGGTAGGTTTCTTTATGCATATTCCATTTGCTTCTCTCATTTCTATGTACTACTATCCCAGATCACCACTGCAGGAATTCCCACAAGGCACAGTATAGGCAGTGCTCAGTTAATGAGCAGTTAGTCAGTACTATTTTGGTGTTGTTATTCATTGTGTAGCCCCAGGCCTGATTTACTCACAAATTCTGCTTTCCATGTAGAACTGTTCCCTGATGAGCTTCTCTGTGGTGCTCATCACGCATTGCTTCACAAAGTATCTCCACAGCATCCTGGAGGAATATGAGGGAGGAACTATTTGCATCTTACAGTGGGAAGCTGAGGCAGAGCCTGGACAGATTGTGAGTACCTGCTGCTCCAGAGTTAGTTCTTTCAACACCTCACACAATGTTCCCACTTGCTCAGCCGTCAGCTCTGAGTCCTCAGCTCTATAAACTGGAATGCCTTTTGCAAGTCAAACACACAGAAACTATGGAGAAAAACAAGTAATGTGAAAGATATAGCTTTGTGATTTTCCTGGTCTTGTCAGTTCTCCAAAGCAGCAATGACCCTTAGCCTTGTAACCCCTGTTTTGTGATCCCACCTCATTGACCTTGCACTTGCTGCAACAAATGAAGCAGCCACCTGATGCTTTCTCCAGCAGAGCACATCCATCCGAGGGCAAGGTAAGCACCATGATGGGAAAACAGCAAAGGGTCATGTAAATAATTTTAAATGAAATATAGCTTGAGTATTATCTATCCAGTGATAGATAATAATGAAATTAGAAACAATATTGTGGACAATTTGCTTTGCAATCCCCCAATATCTTATCTCTTTACCAGGCATGTGACTAAAAAGTATATTTGCTCTTGTAGGTCTCTGCAGGACTTTCTACAAACCTTATTCTCTTCTGTACATGCATCCCGAAGTCTTTGTGCCACTTGCTCAAAATAACTGTATTCTAGCTGCACTTGAAGTAGCTAACCTCACCAGCTGGCTGCTGCCTGATTACTGGATATTTGATGTTCCACATCTCTGCCAGACATTCCCATTTGCTCTCTGTGATGTGTCTGTCAAGATTTAGCTGCTGCCATATGGGTGGTTTGGAGTCCATTTCTATTTTTGATTGTCATGAAGATGTCAAGGAGTCAACTTAGGCTGTAAAATTTATTATTGCTATATTGGTAAGTTTGGATAACTGTGACCTAATTCAGCAAAACTCAAAGCTACTCCTCCAAACAGACAAGAACATGCAAAAACTTAATTAAAAGAAAAAAAAAGGGTCAGCAAAATAACAGACAAATAATTTTAAACAAAACTTCCTTAACTGGAACTTAATTCATAAAATAGTAAATGGAAAAATTAACAAGATTAGACTGTGTACTATACTGAAAGCATTTAAAGAATAATGCAATCATCAGACACAGTCAATATGAGTTCTCAAAAGAAAAGTTCCGTTTGACTAATTTGATCTGCATCTGTGATAGGGTCACTTCCTAGTGGATGAAGGGAAGGAGGTGGATGTAGTTTTTCTGGATTTTAGTGAGGCTTTTGATACTGTCTCTAATGGCACACTTCTGCACAAGTTGTCCAACAGTGGGATGAGCAGATTCATGATGTATTGGGTGAAGAACTGGCTGAAGGGCAGGCAGAGCTCAAAGGGCTGCAGTGAAAGGGGCCACATCTGGCTGGTGACCAGGGAGGTTTCTCAGGGCTCATGTCTAGAGCCAGTTCTGTTCACTATATTTATCAATGACCCAGATGCAGGAGCTGAGCACACAAGTAACAGATCTGCTGGTGACACCAAACTGGGAGGTGCTGTTGACTCTGTAGGAGGCTTTACAGAAGAATCTAGATAGATTGGAACACTGGGTAGTGATTAAAGGGATGAAATTTAACAAGTGAAATGTCAGATGCTGCACCTGGGATCGAGGAACACTAGGCATTCCCAGGGGAGTCTGGGAACTCCTCTGCATCTGCACTTTGTTGGATCAGAAAGCTGAAAAGGGACGCAGTAAGACATTTCTTCTGCTGGGAAAATAAGCCAAATCTATTTCTGGTAAGGACCCTCAGAAAGGTAAGGAAAGGAATGATAAATCCTCAATAGTGAATCTGTTTAGATTATGAACACTGGAAAAAGAATAAAACACATCCTTGGGACGCAAATTTACAACCCTTAAAACTAATGAAGGGTAATCTCTTTTAATATTTCTTTGTTAAAAGACTGAAGGCATGAAGATTTTGTGAAAAGTAATATATCAGTGTTACTGCTACCTGGGGAGAAAGTTAAGCCCCAAACCCTTAAAATGGAGTCTCTCATGAGACGTTCCTCTGCTTTCAGATGGAGGGCACAGAGATCAATAAAACACAACTCCCTGGGGATGAACTCTGCTAAAATAGACACTGATTCTTGTTCTTCTCTGCTGCTGCTGTCCTAAAAATATCCCAGCTGCCCACTCGGGGCAACAATTAGGCAAACAAACAGTAAAAAAACCTCTGAATGCTATGGACTGGCTGGCTTTGTACATGAGTACAGCTCTGGTATCCATCATGTCTTCTCTGTGTCAGACAGGAGATGCTTATCCTGAGGGGCTCTGCAAATTTAACAGAAGCATCTTAAGTTTGCAAGCAGCCTGGGGAATAACATTTCTGTCTCTTCTGTCTCCAGCCCTTGTGCCCAAAATGTTGTGCCTGTACTATACTTTGTGTGCCAGAGGTACCCTCTGAGCCTGTACTGTCAGAAGAGTAAATCTGCTCAGAAAGAACATAATGAAAATGGTGTATTTTTATAGAATTGTTATAACTCAAATCAAAATATAAGCCAACTCAACTTTTTTAGATTTTCAGAAAAGTAATTTAACATTATCTAGAAGCTATATTCCAGGTCAATTTTTCTTTTCATAGTATACATATTCATGATTCTTAAATCTTGGGAAAATCTAATTTTTATATGAGCACTTTTAAAAAGCATGCTTAACACTCAGTGCCTTGAAGCCACGTTTAGACACTCCAACAGCAGCTTGCTTCACCAAAATACTAGTCCCCTCACAAAAGCCCTCAAGAATGCAAACTGAAACTTCTTTACTTATGGGAACTTCTGGAAATTGGGTTAATGGTTGGGTCTGATCACCTCATGATTTACATACAGGTGCACACTGTCAGTATCATACAGATGGGGATGAAATTGGGAGGCTTAGGTAAAATCTTTGGCTTTAAAAATCTCACAGAGATGCAACAGAAAAATGGAATAGGAAAGGCCAATCCTTTACAACTAAACCGTGTTAGTAACCATTTCCTACCTGACTACCAAAAATGCATCTGTATCATCCTTTTGACATAGATATCCTGTTTGTATAATATGGAGAAACAGGTTTCTCCTGGTTTGTATGTAATACAGTTACTTATCCTTGAAGATGGTAGGTAATACTACAGGGAAAATAAGATGTTAAAGGATTGGGTGCTCTGTTTTGCCTGCAAAGAAATAATCACTCCCAGGTATGTTTATAAGATCAATCCCCATCAGATCACCTGGCATGGGGGAAAACCTAACATACTGGGTACAAGGAATGTAGCCAATTATAGATAAATATTAATAGATGGATCAGTTTTTATTTCTGCAGCTGAACATGCTGAAAGGCAAGACAAATGTAAACGGTGATTAATCATAGCATTTTTTGTGTAAATGCTTTCCCTGCTACTACTATTTGCTGACAAGTACTCGATTGCATATTAAATAAGTATGTAGCAAACTAAAACTGATGTATTTCCAACGCATTTTCCTTCTGTTTGTAAACCTAATTTATAAGGGTTAAAATCATTTGTTTGCCTTTTAGTATCTCACACCACTTGATAAAAAATTAATCTTAACTAAGCAGTTTGAAAGGACTGTAGACATTTTCCAAACGCTTTTCATGGCTTGGGTATTTAAAAAATATATATATAAAATTATCATTTAGGCCTTACAGCTATTACACATAATCTTCTAGTTTATACATTAACAAGAGGCAAAAGGCAGAAAAATATGTACAAAAAGTTCCACTTGAACTTGAGGAAGCAATTATTTACTGTGCAGGTGACTGCACACTGGAACAGATTTTCTGGAGAGGTTGTGGAGTCTCCCATTCTGGATATGTTCAAGAACCACCTGGCCTCAATCCTGTGCCAGGTGCTCTAGGATGACCCTGCTTGAGCAGGGAGGTAGGACCAGGTGACCCCCTGTGGTCCCTTCCAACCTGACCATTCTGTTAATCTCTGATTCTGAGAAGCCTTTGCTTATTTGTCCACGTCACTTTTTCAGGTAGACTAATCCTGAGGCAGTCTGACAAAACAAGTTTCTCCTTGTTACCTGTGTGCAGACCAGAGACAAGTAAATCAAGGTGCTGACAGCATTGTGCTCTCCTATATCGGATTGTATTTAAACCCTCCTAGCCAGGACAGAGTTCTGCAGGCGGCGAGTCAGCCCTTAGGCACCCAATTGCTCAGTGGTGGCTGAAGGTACCAGGTAAAGCCGAGCTGGATTTATTGACATTTCATAACGAATTTATGGATTCTTGGCCGTGATCCAGCCGCAGTTAAGGACACTTTGTCTAACCCCCACATCCTAGAATTTCAGTCAAATGACATGTTACTTGCTGGAATGAAATACTCCACAATCAGTTTGCCAGCGCCGTAGCAGGTCTTTGCCAAGGCGAAGCGCTCTCTCCTCTTCATTGAATTAGTAAAGGATTGTTCTAGAAAGCTATTTTGTTCCTAACGCAACGACTTTTGAGAAGGGGCATTCAGCGGATTATGGAATAACAATTACCCGGTCAGGGTTTCCCCCGCAGCCGGTGCGGGACCGGGGGCAGCCGGGCGGTCCCGGAGAGGCGCAGTCCGTGAGGGGACACGCCGCCGCCGGCCGCTCTCCCGCACCCCCCGCCATGTGAGACGCGCGGAGCCGCCGCGCTCCCTCGCGCCCCGCGGCATTGTGGGGG